>JAANYP010004476.1:0-154977 GCA_020465985.1 Centrapalus pauciflorus | reverse complement strand
AGTTTATAACTGACATGCTATGTAGGATGATCTTGAATGAACACATCATTCTTGTATGTAAAGAGAATTTTCTTTGGAAAGCTAGTTCTAGGGGTTCAAATGCATAGTTTCTATTCAAATATCTGGTAATTTGATATGCATTCAATACACATGAAAAGATTTGTGTAACTATGATGAAAAACCAATGATACATATGGTTTGCAATGCGTTTTTTAAACATTTGTAACTTCTTTATCCAAGGCTGTGTTCTCATTGATCACATAAATACACTGAAACATTAAAGTGTGAAACATTATTTTAACATATAGACTGGTATGATATGCTGAATGGTCAGTTTAAAAATAACATGCTATGTAGGACCATGTTGCATGAACACATCATTCTTGTATATAAAGAAACTTTTTTTTGAAAAGCTAGTTCTAGGGGTTCAAATGCATAGTTTCTATTCAAATATCTGGTTATTCGATATGCATTCAATACACATCAAAAGATTTGAGTAACTAGAATGAAAAAGCAGTGATACATATGGTTTGCAATGCATTTTTTAGACATTTGTAACTGCTTTATCCGAGGCTGTGTTCTCATTGATCACATAAATACACTGAAACATTCAAATGTGAAACATTATTTGAACATATAGACTGGTATGATATGCTGAATGGTCAGTTTATAACTGACATGCTATGTAGGACCATGATGCATGAACACATCATTCTTGTATGTAGATAGAATTTTGTTTGGAAAGCTAGTTCTAGGGGTTCAAATGCATAGTTTCTATTCAATATCTGGCAATTTGATATGCATACAATACACATGAAAAGATTTGAGTAACTAGGATGAAAAAGCAATGATACATATGGTTTGGAATGTGTTTTTTTAGACGTTTGTAACAGCTTTATCTGAGGCTATGTTCTCATTGATCTCATAAATACACTGAAACATTAAAGTGTGAAAGAATATTTGAACATATAGACTTGTATGATATGCTGAATGGTCAGTTTATAACTGACATGCTACACGTTGCATGAACACATCATTCTTGTATGTAGATAGAATTTTGTTTGAAAAGCTAGTTCTAGGGGTTCAAATGCATAGTTTATATTCAATATCTGGAAATTTGATATGCATTCAATACACATGAAAAGATTTGAGTAGCTAGGATGAAAAAGCAATTATACATATGGTTTGGAATGTGTTTATTTAGACATTTGTAACTGCTTTATCTGAGGCTATGTTCTCATTGATCACATAAATACACTGAAACATTAAACTGTGAAACATTATTTGAACATATAGACTGGTATGCTATGCTGAATGGTCAGTTTATAACTGACATGCTATGTAGGATCATGTTGCATGAACACATCATTCTTGTAGGTAGAGGGAAATTTGTTTAAAAAGCTAGTTCTACGGGTTCAAATGCATAATTTCTATTCAAATATCTGGCAATTTGATATGTAATATTGAATTCTCTGTTGGATGCAGAACTAGATAAGAAGAAAGATAAACCTAGAATGTCTAAAAGAAAGAGATTATTTGATGAGGACTCAAATGACACAAACACAAAATCTTCATCAACTAGTTCTTCAGGTAATATGAGATTTTTAATTACAAATATGATTCTATATGAACTTATATGGTTGTTATATTGAATACATTTGACATTATATTGTTTTCATAGAAGAATCCGATGACAAAAGGAAGCATAAAAAGCAAAAAGCTCTAAGAAAATGGTTGACATGGTTTTGAAAAGGAGAAAATCATCAGTGGTCAAGGATGAATCTTCTCCAGAGATAGATACAAAAATTGATGGAATTTTTTAAGAAATTCACGAAAAAAGTTGGAAGTGGAAAAAAGGATAAAACAATGAAATCGAAGAAGAAAAAGAAAATAAAAAAGGAGGACATGAAGAAAAAAGCAGTAATTAAAAGGAAACCAAAGGATGCTAAGATGCGTACTCTTGATAGCAGTGCTGAGTATGAAGAAAAGCCAGCTAACATAAGAGTTATATTATCAAGGTTTTCCCCAAATGTCCTTCTGAAAGCAGTGGCATCAATGACTGATAGGCAGAAGGATAGGGTTTCTAAAATGGGTTTTGAATCAATACTGAAATTGCGTATATCAGGAATCCAATCAAAGCTTGGGTATTATGTTTTTGACTGTTTTGATCAAGTGTCTTCTACAATTTGTCTTCCAAATGGATCAATTGAAGTTACAAAGATAGGATTCAAGAGGCACTTGGTATACCAAATGGTGGAGTTGAGATTAAAGCTGTTGCTAGGACTGACATTGATGATCCAGTTACATCAATGTGGGGAAACCAATGCGACAGCCAGAATGTACGCCCATATGATGTTGTTGGTGCAATTGAAAGATCAAATGATTGTGACCGGCTGTTTGATCTTAATTTTCTAGTACTTTTTACCACAATCATGGCACAGGGAACAAAAATGGGAACATGCAACCAACGTATACTGCCTTTTTCAATTGAAGGTATTATTTACAACAATCTTTTACACAACTCCAATATATATGATATGTTAAATGTTCATGTTATAGCTAATATGATATATAGAATCGTGAATTTACTTTTATTATATCAATCTTATATGAAATGTTGAATGATCATTGTTATGTACAATAAAATGTTAAAGCTGACATGATATATTGAATCGTAAATTTACTTTTATTAAATCAGTGTTATGTCAATGGAATGGAACATGCAACCAACATATACTACATTTTTTCATTGAAGGTACTGATATAAAGGGACTGGATTGGTGTGGTTTTGTACATGATTGTCTGAAATCCTGTAAAAAGGGCTGGAATGAACCTGGATCAAAACATGATTTCAGCGGCCCACTAACCCTGTTAACGGTAAATATAAATACAAACTACTTCATCTCCATTATATGTATTTTAGTATGTGGAATACTAATGCTTATATATATTTTTTATATTTTTATGAAGTTGTTATATGTTGATTATGTGCAATCCAATGGAATTATTGACCGGAAAAGAAGGTCACTGATCTAGTCATGGACTTTTAATGATTTGAAAAACAGAGAGAGCTTAGAGATTAAAACTGGTGGTTTCGGGTTGGGTCAAATAAACAACAACTATGAAAGACCAGAGGAAGTTGAAGATGATTCAAACAATCAAAATTAAAAATGTTATTAAAAATGGTTAAAATTGTTATTATAAAAGATTTAACCATTTGACTATTAAAGTTAATGACAGATGGACCCATTTTTGCAATTAAACAGTGAAAATAAGGACCGTTTATACAAAATTGAAACCACACGGACTGTATCCAAAGTTTTATGCAAACTACAGGGACCATTTTTGTAATTTACTCTAAATGATATTATGAAGTTTAGAACGGGTATATACGAAATTCTTTCTAAAAATTAGAGTAAATTACAGGAATTGTCCCTATGGTTTGTGTAAAATTACAAAACTGATTCCTCAACTTTTAAATTTGTAGTGGTGGTCCTTCAAATCACTTTTTACTTGCAAAAACGATCCCTTTGTTTCTGAACATTTTAAAAATGATGATTTTGCCCTTTTATTAATTTCAAGTTGAGTCCCTCAACTATTTAATTTAAAAATGATGATTTTGCCCATTTATTTAACTAAAGTTGGACCATTTTTATGATTAAAACCTCGAACCATTTTTTATTACACAAAAAAACCTCTAAGCGGTAAAATCTTCTGAAATTAGGACGTTACCGGTTATAATAGTTTGCTATGCTTACATGGCACACACATGGCGTCCACATGGCAAACCCGACTTACGTGGCGCCTACGTGGCACTACATGTATAATTCTTAAACTGATTTTTTGCATAAAAAACCCCGAAATTGGTGACTTTTTCAATTAAAACCCTTAACTATTTTTTTCCTCACCTCTAACGAACAATCATATTTACATTTTCTCTTCTCCTCTACCTCCGAAACTCTGATTACTCTATCCCATCTTAATGTTCAATGTTTATTTTTTATATGTATGTTCGATTAACTTTTGCAGCTTAATATTGAATTTTAACTTCAATTGTGCCGATGGAATCGATTTCGTTTTGTGTTCACGAGTTGCATTTTTAAATTCGGGTTTATGTTCAATTTCGTTTATTTATGTTCCATTTTAGATTCTAAATATGATCAGTCAGAGCAGCAAGTTTCGCTGGAGCCTAGAGGGTGGATGTTTCATTGTGAAACGAATTCCTTGTTTAAATTGTTTAATAAATAAAATTTTAATAAATATCCATGTCATGAAAATGCAATCAGTGAAGACTCAATTTTAATTATCTTTGTTGGTTGGAGGTTTTTTATCCAATGAAAAATGATTTGAGTTTTAATTGAAAAAACTACACAAGTTGGGGGGTTTTTTACGCAAAAAACTATTTACAAATTCTACACGTCATCAAGTTGCAACCGGCTAAACCGGTTGCAAGTCAGATATTTAAAAAAAACAAATTTACAAAGTTTTATCCGGTTGGAGGTTTTATGTGCAATGAAAAATGGTTGGGGGTTTTAATCGCAAAAATGATCCAACTTAGAGGTGTTTTGCGCAATTTCCACTTTAACAAATTATTATTTAAATCTTTATTATATTTTATTATTATTATTATTATTATTTTTATTATTATTATTATTATTATTATTATATATATATATATATATATATATCTATTTCTTTTTAAAAATAAATTCATATTTATTTATTAACAATTATTTGTATACTTAATTTAATTAATATACGCATTTTTTATGTATTCAATTTATTTAATAAAGAACTAGTTTATGAACCCACGTCTTACGTGAATAATTTTTAATAAATAATTCGTTAAATGAAATGTTTGTAAACTTAAATTAAATAATTTAATATTAATTATTATAAAAAAAGAAGTAAAACAAAAGTACATTTATTTGTCATATATTATTTATCTTTCTTTTTAAATAGTTATGAACAACAGTTATTATTATGACATTTTTTTAAACTTTTTATTTCTAAATTTATATATATTTAGTCGATATATTTTGAAATTTTAATTTTATGTAAAACATAATGTTTAAATATATTTTATATTTTTATTTACATGTATGGATAAGTAGGGTTGAGATCATTGCAGAACCTTAATTTGGTGTAAAACCATAGAACCAATCTCAACCCTTAAAAAATTTACATCCACGGTTTCAAATGCAATGCTAAACTGTAATTATTTAAATCTGAAATTCGCGTCACATACGATTGAAACGCGCACAAGGGTAAAACAGTAATTCAACATTTCAAATCAATCTTGTCACCGGCATTCTCGACGTCTCTGATTACACTCTCGTTCAGTTACCATTTTCCATAGCATCTCTCAAAAAAATCTCTCAACTGCATTGCGAAACAACTGCATTCCGAAAACATAGCATCCATTCTGTGATTATTTGATGCAAAATCCACACAATATGTCGAATATTGATGATGCGAACGAGAATTTAACTTTGAAGCAGATTCAACAGAAAAGTAAGTCATTAAACCTATGTTTTTACGATTTATGGTTATATAAGAGGATTATGTTTTTTGTTAAGTTTACGAACACTTCAATATTAATATTTTTTTATGCATTTCTCATATTCGATATATCATTGATGGAGTAATTAAGGAAATAAAAAGCTGAAGTTCAAACCCTAATATAGCATTTTATATGAATTTCATGTTTTAATATAACATTCAATGCATTTTGCTTAACATATTCTATTTTTCAATAACAGATGATAAACAAATTCCTACTACAGTAGACCTGGCAAAACGTGTATCCGTGTCGCGTCTCGTGTCAGACACGAATTTTACACGACACGAATTTGTCAAACACGAACACGACACGAATTATAAAACGTGTCATGATCTGAAACACGAACACGATACGCCAAAAATTCGTGTGACACGTGACACGACACGCATAAAACACGTGTCACACGAAAACACGAATTTTACCCAAAATATATATAGTTATAAATTCAAACATAGTAATCCAACAACACATTACATCAAAAGTATTTAAAACCACTAATCCAATAGGACATAAAAAGTATTTAAAGCAACTAATCAATGTCCGTAACCGAGACCGAACTTTTCACCGAAGTAGACTCTTTATCGATATCCAAGTCTACAATTTCATTTATCACGTCATCAACACTTGTACCACTTGCTTCTCCAAACAACCAATCCTTAGTACAAATGAGTGCCTCCGCAATTTCGGGTTTGAGGGAGCTACGATATTGATCAAGAACCTTACCTACAATGATTTCAAAATTATAAATAAACATGGAAAAATACCAAAGTATAAAAAAAAATCATACATAGTTACATACCAAAGTATAAAAAAAAAACGGCATACATACCTCCAACACTAAAAGCAGACTCAGATGCTACGGTTGAAACCGGAATAGTCAAAATATCTCGTGCCAAGGCTGTAAGGTCGGGATATCGAACTTGTTGTCCTCTCCAATACTCCAAAATATCTATCTCTTTTGTTCTTGGCATCCTCGGCTCCTCCAAATATAGTTCGAGTTCAGTCTTTTTAGTTGAAACACCATATTCGTGATCAAAAGAGTCGAACTCCTATTAAAAAAGGAGATCAAAATAAGAAACAACGTAATTAATATACAATGTTGTAACTTTTAATACAAAAAAATTATTAAATTTACCTTCCAAGCTTCATTTGCATGTATACCGCTAACCATTCCACTAGAGCTTTCACCGTCCCTCACAACTTTCGAGCTTGAGCCATCATTTTTTCTCCTCACAAAATTGGCACAATAAAGATCAAAAAGTGATGATAAAGTATCTTTAACTTCATCAAACTTACTTGATTTTGATCCATAAATCTTAGTGTAACCCCATTCTACAGTTTGTAACTTGTAACGAGGATCAAAAACCACCGCTAGAGCTAAAATCAAACTAAAGTCCGACCAATATTTCTCAAACTTCTCAAACATCAAATTAGCCATTTTCTTAAGTTTCTCATCATTGTCATTCCTATGTCTTTCCAAGGTCATACGTACCATTAAGATCGAAGGAAAATACAAATTAGATGTCGGATATTTTGACCCGGAAAACACACAAGTAACATCATAGAAACCACATAAAAAATGGCTAAGGATTTCAATCCTATCCCACTCACCTTTAGTCGGACAACTTTTATAAATTGAATCACTCACTTCCAAATGAAAATAAAGTGCACTTTGAAGCATGAGATATGTAGAATTCCATCTAGTTGGAACATCTTGTCTCAACCCCCGTTTTGAATCTAAACAAACTAACTTGACACACTCCAAAAATTTTTGTTTTCGAACTTGAGACCCTTTCACATACTTTACACTTTCTCGAACCTTTTTCACACAATCATCAATCTCTTTCAAACCATCTTGAACTATCAAATTAATAACATGCGCACAACATCTTATATGAAAAAAGCGACCCTCATTAATAAGTGCTTTTCTAACATTCAATTGCAACCTCAAGAAATCAACAAAAGTGTCATTTGCAGAAGCATTATCTAATGTTATGGAAAACAACTTACTATCTATTTCCCAATCCGCAAGCAAAGAGTACACTTTTTCACTCAATGAAATTCCATTGTGGGGTGGTGGCATAAAAGAGAAACTCAACAACCGTTTTTGCAAACTCCAATTTTTGTCAACAAAATGTGCAGTTAGGCTAATGTATCCATCGGTAGTGATAGAAGTCCACAAATTTGAAGTTAAACAAATTCGACCCGATGCTTCCTTTAAAATCAATTTCAACTTCACTTTTTCACTTTTATGCATTTTCAAAATATCGGACCTCACAGTGTTTCTAGAAATCAAAACTAAATCACTCCACACATATTCAAACAATTCCTTAATACCACTATACTCCACAAATGATAATGGTAAGTTATGCATGATGATTGCCCCTACTAATTTTTCACGAAATATTTCTGGGTTGCGTTTACAAGACTTCAAAAGGAAAGAATCTTTATCTTTCCCCAATAGCATTTGACCTAAATCACGTGAGTCTCTCCTAACACAAGTAGCTACATGGCGGTTCAAGTTACCTGTTCCGGTTTTGCTAGAATAGTTCTTGATATCCCCACACCACTTGCATTTTGCTTTCTTAGATCCATCCAGAGTAATGTCGGGTAGTAGCTCGAATACAGTCCATACTCGTGAGGTGTGTTTCTTCTGTCTCTTCCTTTTGCTTTTGGTAGATAATTCTTCTTCGCATACATCGTCAACTTCCACATCCACGATATCTTCCATCTAAAAAAAGAAAATCAAAGTTAAATCCACAATCCATATATATATATATATACATATATATATATACATATATATATATATATATATATATATATATATATATATATATATATATATATATATATATATATATATATATATATATATATATATATATATAGTTTGCCAGGACGAAATGTACATGTGTGCAGCTCGATTTCAACGTACTATTAATAGAAGTTCAAGAATCGATGCCTTTTGAAAAGAGACCACATGCATGAAACACATATAGATGTAATAATAATCACTGGTCGGAAAGCATTCAACAACAAAGAACCTAACTATAATTAAGAAACTGATGAATTCAATACAAACACGTATGTCTCTCAAATAACATATATATACAGGGACGAATTGAAACATAAAGCAAAATGCAACAAAAATAATTAAGATGATATATTACTTATTTTACATTAATGATTCTTCATCATATCTTGATATCACCACTGCTTCTTAATTCATTCCAACCATCAAAAGTGCACTATTGGTTGGTTAGGTTGACTTATCTAAAATAGGCTCCATTCCTTTTTTAGTGCCCTTTTGCTTCTTCACATTCAGTTAACAGAATACCATTTTCTTTTAGGTGCTAAATATGCTCTTCTTCATTCAAGTCGATCTGCCACAATTTGTGGTCCAAAGAAACATATATACAGTCTAAAACAAATAAAATGGTTCCAAAAACACGAAATCAAACAAAACACCCAAGTATCTGGAAGACTGGAACCAACCAAAACACCAAAGTATAATGATAAACATAACATACAATGTATTAGAATCCATAGACTCTTTAGAATCTATGTTGAAGGAGAAGATTGTCACCGGAAAACACGAAATCAAACACACGGCGGCGTGACAAGTGACACGGCGGCGGATGGGGGAAGCTATCGGAAGCAGGAGGCCGAGTAGTCATTCCGAAGGGGATGGCCGGAGGGAGAGGCAGGAGGTGGACCGGTGGAAGAGTAGAAGTGGCGGAACCGGGAGGTGCGGAGTCACTCCGCCGGAGTGTGGAGTGTGGAGGCAGGAGGCGTGCGTCGGTCGGTCGGTGGCGTGGGATAGCTCCGATAGCTGGAGGCTGGAAATGGGAATACGTCGGAGTGTGGAGGCAGGAGGCAGGAGGCTAGAAAAGTAGAAAGTAGGTGAAATAGGAAATGGGAAGGTGGGAAAGGAAAGTGAGGAGTCATTTGTTATAACCCTAAAATGTTTCAAAATATTTAGTGGGAATACATGTTTTATTCGTGTTATCCGTGTAACATGAAATTGATGCGTGTCATACACATGTTTATACGGGTAAATTCGTGTTTTACCTGTATAAGACACGAAACACGAATTTAAAATTCGTGTCGACACGAATTTACACGAAACACGAATTTGCAAAACCCATATACGGAAATCTCGTGTTGTATACGTGTCGTGTCTGTCGTGTCTTGTACCAAATTGCCAGGTCTATACTACAGTAGATAAACCTTCAAAGCCAGTACGAATATTGTTAAAAAGGTTCTCTGGTAAGAAAAATCACCTCAACCAACCGAAGGTAAATCTCAACCAACCGAAGGTAAATATAAATATGTGATTACAATGATTATTCAATGTTAGATTTTGAGTACTCAGACGTTTGTTAGTCTAATATGATATGTTGAAGACTCATGTTATAACTGACATGCTATATATCTTTATATGATGCATTCAATACACATCAAAAGATTTGAGTAACTAGGATGAAAAAGCAGTGATACATCTGGTTTACAATGCGTTTTTTAGACATTTGTAACTGATGTGTTCTCATTGATCACATAAATACACTGAAACATTAAAGTGTAAAATAATATTTGAACATATAGACTGGTATGATATGTTGAATGGTCAGTTTATAACTGACATGCTATATAGGATGATCTTGAATGAAGACATCATTCTTGTATGTAAAGAGAATTTTGTTTGGAAAGCTAGTTCTAGGGGTTCAAATGCATAGTTTCTATTCAAATATCTGGTAATTTGATACGCATTCAATACACATGAAAAGATTTGTGTAACTAGGATGAAAAAGCAATGATACATATGTTTTGCAATGCGTTTTTTAAACATTTGTAACTGCTTTATCCGAGGCTGTGTTCTCATTGATCACATAAATACACTGAAACATTAAAGTGTGAAACATTATTTTAACATATAGACTGGTATAAAATGCTGAATGGTCAGTTTATAAATAACATGCTATGTAGGACCATGTTGCATGAACACATCATTCTTGTATGTAAAGAAATTTTTTTTTTGAAAAGCTAGTTCAAGGGGTTTAAATGCATAGTTTCTATTCAAATATCTAGTATTTTGATATGCATTTAATACACATCAAAAGATTTGAGTAACTAGGATGAAAAAGCAGTGATACATATGGTTTGCAATGCATTTGTTAGACATTTGTAACTGCTTTATCCGAGGCTGTGTTCTCATTGCTCACATAAATACACTGAAACATTAAAATGTGAAACATTATTTGAACATATAGACTGGTATGATATGCTGAATGGTCAGTTTATAACTTACATGCTATGTAGGACCGTGTTGCATGAACACATCATTCTTGTATATAGATAGAATTTTGTTTGAAAAGCTAGTTCTAGGGGTTCAAATGCATAGTTTCTATTCAAAATCTGGCAATTTGATATGCATTCAATACACACGAAAAGATTTAAGTAACTAGGATGAAAAAGCAATGATACATATGGTTTGGAATGTGCTTTTTTAGACGTTTGTAACTGCGTTATCTGAGGCTATGTTCTCATTGATCACATAAATACACTGAAACATTAAAGTGTGAAAGAATATTTGAACATATAGACTGGTATGATATGCTGAATGGTCAGTTTATAACTGACATGCTATGTAGTATCACGTTGCATGAACACATCATTCTTGTATGTAGATAGAATTTTGTTTGAAAAGCTAGTTCTAGGGGTTCAAATGCATAGTTTATATTCAATATCTGGCAATTTGATATGCATTCAATACACATGAAAAGATTTGAGTAGCTAGGATGAAAAAGCAATGATACATATGGTTTGGAATGTGTTTATTTAGACATTTGTAACTGCTTTATCTGAGGCTATGTTCTCATTGATCACATAAATACATTGAAACATTAAAGTGTGAAACATTATTTGAACATATAGACTGGTATGATATGCTGAATGGTCAGTTTATAACTGACATGCTATGTAGGATCATGTTGCATGAACACATCATTCTTCTATGTAGAGAAAAATTTGTTTGAAAATCTAGTTCTACGGGTTCAAATGCATAATTTCTATTCAAATATCTAGCAATTTGATATGTAATATTGAATTCTCTGTTGGATGCAGAACTAGATAAGAAGAAAGTTAAACCTAGAATGTCTAAAAGAAAGAGATTATTTGATGAGGACTCAAATGACACAAACACAAAATCTTCATCAACTAGTTCTTCAGGTAATATGATGTTTTTAGTTACAAATCTGATTCTATATGAACTTATATGGTTGTTATATTGAATACATTTGACATTATATTGTATTCATAGAAGAATCCGATGACAAAAGGAAGCATAAAAAGCAAAAAGCTCTAAGAAAATGGTTGACAAGGTTTTGAAAAGGAGAAAATCATCATTTGTCAAGGATGAATCTTCTCCAGAGATAGATACAAAAAAATTGATGGAATTGTTTAAGAAATTCACGAAGAAAGCTTGAAGTGGAAAAAAGGATAAAACAGTGAAATCGAAGAAGAAAAAGAAAATAAAAAAGGAGGACATGAAGAAAAAAGCAGTAATTAAAAGGAAACCAAAGGATGCTAAGATGCGTACTCTTGATAGCAGTGATGAGTATGAAGAAAAGACAGCTAACATAAGAGTTATATTATCAAGGTTTTCCCCGAATGTCCTTGTGAAAGCAGTGGCATCAATGAGTGATAGGCAGAAGGATAGGGTTTCTAAAATGGGTTTTGAATCAATACTGAAATTGCGTATATCAGGAATCCCATCAAAGCTTGGGTATTATGTTTTTGACTGTTTTGATCCAGTGTCTTCTACAATTTGTCTTCCAATTGGATCAATTGAAGTTACTAAAGATAGGATTCAAGAGGCACTTGGTATACCAAATGGTGGAGTTGAGATTAAAGCTGTTGCTAGGACTGACATAGATGATCCAGTTATATCAATGTGGAGAAACCAATTCGACAGCCAGAATGTACGCCCATATGATGTCGTCGGTACAATTGAAAGATCAAATGATTGTGACTGGCTGTTTGATCTTAATTTTCTAGTACTTTTTACCACAATCATGGCACAGGGAACAAAAATGGGAACATGCAACCAACGTATACTGCCTTTTTTCATTGAAGGTATTATTTACTACAATCTTTTACACAACTCCAATATATATGATATGTTAAATGTTCATGTTATAGCTAATATGATATATAGAATCGTGAATTTACTTTTATTAAATCGATCTTATATGAAATGTTGAATGATCATTGTTATGTACGATAAAATGTTATAGCTGGCATGATATATAGAATTGTAAATTTACTTTTATTAAATCAGTGTTATGTCAAGGGAATGGTACATGCAACCAACATATACTACATTTTTTCATTGAAAGTACTGATATAAAGGGACTGGATTGGTGTGGTTTTGTACATGATTGTCTGAAATCCTGTAAAAAGGGTTGGAATGAACCTGGATCAAAACATGATTTCAGCCGCCCACTAACCCTGTTAACGGTAAATATAAAAACAAACTACTTCATCTCCATTATGTGTATTTTAGTATGTGGAATACTAATGCTTATATATATTTTTTATATTTTTATGAAGTTGTTATATGTTGATTATGTGCAATCCAATGGAATTATTGTCGGAAAGAAGGCCACTGATCCAGTCATGGACTTTTAATGATTTGAAAAACCGAGAGAGCTTAGAGATTAAAACTGGTGGTTTCGGGTTGGGTCAAATAAACAACAACTATGAAAGACCAGAGGAAGTTGAAGATGATTCAAACAATCAAAATTAAAAATGTTATTAAAAAAGGTTAAAATGGTTATTATAAAAGATTTAACCATTTGACTATTAAAGTTAATGACAGATGGACCCATTTTTGCAAGTAAACAGTGAAAATAAGGACCGTTTATACAAAATTGAAACCACACGGACTATATCCAAAGTTTTATTCAAACTACAGGGACCATTTTTGTAATTTACTCTAAATGATATTATGAAGTTTAGAACGGGTATATACGAAATTCTTTCTAAAAATTAGAGTAAATTACAGAAATTGTCCCTATGGTTTGTGTAAAATTACAAAACTGATCCCTCAACTTTTAAATTTGTAGTGGTGGTCCTTCAAATCACTTTTTACTTGCAGAAATGATCCCTCTGTTTCTGAACATTTTAAAAATGATGATTTTGCCCTTTTATTAATTTCAAGTTTAGTCCCTCAACTATTTAATTTAAAAATGATGATTTTGCCCATTTACTTAACTAAAGTTGGACCATTTTTGTGATTAAAACCTCGAACCATTTTTATTGCACAAAAAAACCTCTAAGCGGTAAAATCTTCTGAAATTAGGACGTTACCGGTTATAATAGGTTGCTATGCTTACATGGCACACACATGGCGTCCACATGGCAAACCCGACTTACGTGGTGCCTACGTGGCACTACATGTATAATTCTTAAACTGATTTTTTGCATAAAAAACCCCGAAATTGGTGACTTTTTCAATTAAACCCTTAACTATTCTTTTCCTCACCTCTAACGAACAATCATATTTACATTTTCTCTTCTCCTCTACCTCCGAAGCTCTGATTATTCTATCCCATCTTAATGTTCAATGTTGTTTATTTTATATATGTATGTTCGATTAACTTTTGCAGCTTAATATTGAATTTTAACTTCAACTATGCCGATGGAATCGATTTCGTTTTGTGTTCACGAGTTGCATTTTTAAATTCGGCTATATGTTCAATTTCGTTTATTTTTGTTCCATTTTAGATTCTAAATATGATCAGTCAGAGCAGTAAGTTTCGCTTGAGCCTAGAGGGTGGATCTTTCATTGGGAAACAAATTCCTTGTTTAAATTGTTTAATGAATAACATTTTAATAAATATCCATGTCATCAAAATGTAATCAGTGAAGACTCAATTTTAATTATCTTTGTTGGTTGGAGGTTTTTTATCCAATGAAAAATGATTTGAGTTTTAATTGAAAAAACTAAACAAGATGGGGGGTATTTTACGCAAAAAACTATTTACAAATTTTACACGTCATCAAGTTGCAACCGGCTAAACCGGTTGCAAGTCAGATATTTTAAAAAAACAAATTTACAAAGTTTTATCCGGTTGGAGGTTCTTTGTGCAATGATAAATGGTTGGGGGTTTTAATCGCAAAAATGATACAACTTAGAGGTGTTTTGCGCAATTTCCTCTTTAACAAATTATTATTTAAATCTTTATTATTATTATTATTATTATTATTATTATTATTATTATTATTATTATTATTATTATTATTATTATTATTATTATTACTATTTCTTTTTAAAAATAAATGTGTTGAGCTGGCAGGCTGTAGTCAACTCCTTTGATTTCAACAGCATAATCACCTTTTTCAATCAAGATGAGGAGTTCTTCCAGCTCAGAATCCTTTCTGGTCCTCCTGGCCTTTATTTTGGGGTAAGTCACAGACACACCCTCACTTACTTCTTTTGAGATCAGTCTAAGGTCTTTCACTCTCTCCATCAGCTTCTTAACATATGTCGTGATAGTCTTAGCGGTTTCAGACTTAGACTGGCTCAGGGCAACTGCCAGCTCAACCCATTCCCTGTACCCCATTTGTGCAACATCAGTGTAGTCATAAGTCTCCAATTCTGGGCCTGTTGCACCCATTCTGGTTATTTGCAGTTTCCACTGTTTGCCTTTTCTTGATGTGGGGATGACAATTACTTCCTTGGCTAGCCTTCTATCAGTAACATCATGGAACTTTTTCCTTGCCAAGTTGTCAAAATGGAACTGGGCCCTTGCAGAGGATGCTTGCTTGGGTTTGGTCACAGAGACCAGAGCACCCTTTTCCTGTACACCTTCCTTTTCACCAGCTGATTCTCTAGCAGCTTCAAGCAGTTTTCTTTGCACATCCAAAGAAGGTATTTTGGTTTTGCTTGCCTCTTTGAATGCAAGAGATATGGCAGCTTTGGCAGAGGCTTCTTCTTTTCTCAGTATTTCCAGGGCTTTAAGCGGTTTATCTCTGAGCTCATAGTATTTTTCAATAGGAACGCCCATTTCTTTTGCCCTGGCTTTGTCAAACTTTAGCTCTGCTGCTTTTTGGCGGTCAAGGGCAAAAGCTGCTTTTTCTTTTGCTTTAGATGTTGTAGTGGTAACAGCTTCAGGAATATCTTCCTCTTCTTCTTCTTCTTCCTCCAGAATAAGATGCCTCCTTCTGCTGCTTGGCCTATCCTCAGGAATGAATTCCTCCCCCTTAGATTGTGCAGGGTTTGGAGATTCAGCCTGAGTAGGCTGAGCAGCTTCAGGTTGATGAAAGACACCTTCAACTGGACCAGTACCTGTTACAGATGCACCTGTTGTTTGACCAGTAGATGCTGATTTCTCCTTAGGAGAAGAGGTTTTCTCCCCCTTAGACTTAGTCTTCGAGGCAGACAACTTCTCCCCCTTTGAAGGATATGGACCAGCACGTTCAACAACTGGTCTGCCTGAAGAAACAAATTTAGCAGGCTTTGCAGCAGTTTTGGCAGCAGGTTTGGGACCAACCAAGCTATGCACTAAGAAAGCCAGGTTGTCCTTCACCTCTGCAAGTTGGGAAAGACAGGTTTGAATAGAAGAGGATTGGGAATCAGCATTTGAGGTCAGCTTAAGAATATTTTCTCTAACAGAAGCTGTGAATAGCAGACTTTGTAGCTGTGCAAGATGTAACTCAAGAGAGTCCTGCACATCAGCAAGGTTTGCTGACACAGAATTTGACAGAGAGACAATGAGAGTGTTTAGGCTGGCCAGTGTATCAGGAAGGGTGGAATTGCAAGTAGTGAGGATAGTGGACAGCTGTTGGGATATGGTTGTCATAGAGGACACAGAGTCCTGTTGGTGTGAAAGAATTGAGGAGAGGGAAGTGGAGACACTTTGCAGCTGTGCTGTAAGTGCAAGCAGCTGTGAGGAGTTGTCAGTTTGAGGAGTGGATGGGAAGGAATTCTTGAACACATCAAAGAATCCTTTGAGCTGTTCAGACACAGAGTCTGAAATTAGAGAGGGTAGAGAAGACATGGAAGTTTCTAAAGAGCCAACTTTGTTGGTCAGCAAGGAAAGCTTATCCTTCAAAGGTAGATCTTTAGGGGATGGAGGTGTATGGGTAGACTGTTTGATTGAGTAGAGGGTGAAGAAGATGATGAGGCTGGTGTTTGGGGATGTGATGGAGAAGGAGAAGGTACTTTTGAAAGAAGCTCCATAGCCTGGGCAAAAGTAATGTGGCCCAGCTTGGATGGGTCGATAGGTCCTTCAGCAGTGGCTGTAGCTGCATCATCAGGAGAAGGGGTAGAGGTTGGTAGCCTTTCAGATGCTGCTTGTGTTGCAGCACCTTCATTAAGGACAGGGGTGGTTCCCTCTGCAGCACCTTGGTTTAAAGGTACCTCATCATTAGGAGATGGGATTTGCATTTCAACATTAGCAGTGGTGAAACCTGCTGATGGAGTTTGCATATGAGGAGCAGCCTCACCAAAGGGATGTTCTGTTCCCTGTGGTTCATCAGCTTGGGTGGTTGGTCCTTCAACAACTGTTGGGTGTACAACAGATGGATCATGAGGAGCAGAATTTGGAGGCTGAGCTACTGGATGGTCTAATCCAGCAGTGTGGGCACCTCGTGCAGACTCAGGGTGTGAAGAAGTATGAAGTGGGGACAGTGTGGACTCAGTATGGAGTGGAGAGAACTCCTGTCTTTCAGTATTCTCAGCCTGTTGGGAGGCTAGAATAGTTGATGTGGCTGTCTCCATATGTACAACTGGCTCCTGTTGGGAGGAACCAGAGTGTCTAGGCTGACTTGGGGTAGACTCTTTTTGGAGTGAAGCAGGCTCCAAATGTGCTGAACCTTCTCCCAAAATAGGAGAGGCAGCAGGGTGTGCTTCTTTTTCAACTGAACCCTGTTGAGAGGGAACAGAGGGGCCGGTCTGGGCTGTTTTGGCTGTTGGTTTCTTTTTGGCAAGGGATTTTCGTTGGTATTATCTGAGTGATGAGGTGGGTGATTGTGGGGAAGTGATGAGAGGTTCTGATTGGACTGGTTTGGAGACTGGGTCAGAAACAGGTGGGTTGTCCTTTTCCATAGTCTCAGGTGCCACAGAGGCACCAGCCACAGAGGCTTCAGGTTCAACAAATGAACCAGGGTGAGATGCATGCTCCCCCTCAGCCACAGAGACTGATGTGGCAGACTTAGACTTGGCTGTTTTGGCCTTCTTGTGGACAGACCCAGCTTCAGTCGTTTCCAGGGTCCTCTTAACAAACTTGACCCTGGATTTGGATTTTGCTTTGGGAGCAGCTTCTGGATCCACCGTCACAGCAGAGGGTCCTTCCACCAATCCTAGCAGCCTCCTCATTGGAGTAGATAGAGGAGGCTCATTTGGGAGAACCGGAGTGTAGAAAACTCTATTTCCTATCACAGGAAATGCAGCAGTACGAAGTAAGGGCTGAGAGTTGTACAGATGCTCACCACAAACGTGCTTGAAGATGAGGCTCAAAAATTTGGGATAACGAACAGCAGCTGGACGTGTCTCCTGCTGCACCAGATTCATCAAATTCATGAAAATCCATCTGGCCATGTTGATTGTACTCCCATCCACAAGTTGTAGGACTATAGGAATCTCATCACGGCTTAGTTGGTCAAAGGAACCAACCTTACTGCTGAAGCACATCACCACAGAGGCAAATAAGAAACTGTAGGTCGGAGACAAATCCTTCCTAAACAGCGTAGCTCCAACATTGGGTTCTGCTACACCATAGAAGTGCAGCAGATTCCTCATCTGTTCATCTTCAGGCTGGGGCTGATCATATGTTTCAGCCACAGGGAGACGAAGAGCTTCCTAGATAAGACGAGTGGTGATCTCGATGGTCTGAGTCCCATTGAGTATTGTGCCCTTGATGACTTTGGTATCTGGGTTGTAGGCACAGGTGTACCAAAACTCAGACACCATTTCCTGGTACAGGACACTAGGATTGGCAGTCATGGCATAGTTCAGGGGGTGAACTTTCAGAAACTCCACCATTTCTTCGTAGCCTTTTCCCACATAATTTTTTGGAATGGTTATGTTTGCAAGGTAGTTGGTAGGTTTCAGGGTTAGCATTGCGGTGACAGATGAATGTTTTTAAACATCATCACCAACAAATACTGGTAGAAAGGGGTTGTTTCGGTGAGCCATTTGGGAAGTAGTGAAAGTAGTAGAAGCACAGGACACTTGGTCGAGGTTTAGGGTTCTTAGGAAATTATGGAAGTAGTGAGGAAGACGAAGATGAAACAGTAGGGGGTATTTATAGGATTTGAATGTGAGTGGGTATGAGAGAGAAACATTTGGGCGGTTGATTTGAAATGTTCGTTAACGGAAAATGGAACGGTTGTCCATGTCAGAACGGTTGTCAGACCACTTGAGCCCTTTTTATTCACTAACACACGTAAACCCACATTATCCGCAGTAATTAAGTTAAATAAAAACAAAAATTAAGTAATTTAATTGTGAAGAAAGGTAATTAAAACTGATGGTCTAAGCTGTTGGCCAAACCTGTGATAACATGGTCATCACAAGCTGTTTACTCTTCAGGCTGTTCCTTTAACCTGTTCAGCTATGTAAGAACAGGTTGTGTTCAATAGCTGATTAGGTTACAAGACAATGTCTTGTATGACAGTTTGAGGGAGTGAGCAGGGTGGAGGTTTGATCATCAGATCAGGCTTGACATATAAGTTGTTATTGTCAAACCTGTTATGTGCTCAAGCTGTTCAAGTTTTGTAGAAAATAGCTAAATATAGAACATGCATAGCCTGTTCTGTCTAAGCTGTTCTGCGAAACTTGAGCAGTGTGAGACATATAATGACTTAGAACATTTTGGACACTTAGTCACTTTTGTTTAATATGCCCAGCTTGCTGACAAGGTAGTTAAACCTGTTTTCATCAAGAGGCTTGGTGAAAATGTCTGCAAGTTGTTCATGTGTGGAAATAAAACTTACCTCCACATTACCTTTCTGAATGTGATCCCTGATGAACTGATGTCTGACCTCAATATGCTTTGTTTTGGAGTGAAACACTAGATTGTTGGAGATAGCTATGACACTTGTATTGTCACACAGAATAGGATTTTTCCTATATACAAGTCCATAGTCTTCAAGCTGATGCTGCATCCATAGAATCTGCCCACAGCAGCTTCCAGCAGTAATGTATTCAGCTTCAGCAGTAGAAGTAGAAACAGAGTTCTGCTTCTTGCTACACCAACTTATCAACTTACCACCAAGGAGTTGACATCCACCTGTTGTGCATTTCCTGTCTAGCCTGCAACCTGCAAAATCAGAATCTAAATAACCTATTAGCTCAAGGCTTAAGTCTTTGGGATACCAAAGACCCAAACTTGGTGTACCCTTAAGGTATCTGAAGATTCCTTTCACAGCAGCTAGATGTGATTCTTTAGGATCAGCTTGAAACCTAGCACATAAACAGGTAGCAAACATAATATCAGGTCTACTAGCAGTTAAATACAACAAGCTCTTAATCATGCCTCTGTAAGCTGTTACTCAAACAGCTTTGCCACTGGCATCTGCATCCAACTTTACATTGGTTGCCATTGGGGTTTTAATAGGAGAACTTTGATCAAATTTAAACTTTTTCTATAGATCTAAAGTATACTTTCTTTGATTTATAAAAATTCCATTTGAGGTTTGTTTAACCTGTAATCCTAAAAAGAAAGTAAGTTCTCCCATCATACTCATTTCATATTTTGATTTCATGAGTAATGGAAAATTCTTGCATAATTGCTCATTAGTATAACCAAATATTATGTCATCCACATATATTTGAACAAGCATAATAGCAGACTTCGCCTTCTTTATGAACAGTGTGGTATCCACTTTACCTCTGGAATAACCATTGCTCATAAGGAAATCAGTAAGAGTGTCATACCAAGCTCTAGGGGCTTCTTTTAGACCATAGAGGGCTTTGTCCAACTTATAGACAAAACCTGGATGATGTTCATTTTCAAAACCTGGAGGCTGCTTGACATAAACTTCTTCTTGCAGCTTCCCACTAAAAAATGCACTCTTCACATCCATTTGAAATACCTTCATGCTCTTATGAGCAGCGTAGGCTAGAAACAAACGAATTGCCTCTAGCCTGGCCACAGGAGCAAATGTTTCATCGTAGTCAATGCCTTCCTCCTGTCTGTAGCCCTGAGCAACTAGTCTTGCCTTATTTCTAATGACATGGCCTTGCTCATCCATCTTGTTCCTGTAAACCCATTTGGTGCCAATTATAGTTTTACCTTTGGGAGCGGGGACCATCTTCCATACCTTGTTTCTCTCAAACTGATTGAGTTCCTCTTGCATGGCAGTGATCCAATTGGCATCTTTAAGTGCTTCATCCACTTTCTTTGGCTCCATTAGGGACACAAAGCTAGAGAACATACAAAAGTTCCCTAAGCTATCCCATCTTGTTTGCACCCCTTTGTTGATGTCACCAATTATTTGATCATTTGGGTGACACCTGATCCACTTAGGATCATTCTTCAATGAGGATTCTCCTGAGTTGTTTGCATCGTCAACAGGTCCTGTTGAACAGCTCTCAAGATTTTCAGACACACTAATATCTTGAGCCTGTTCACTTGTTGAGCATGACTCTCCATTGTTGAACATATCAGCAGAGGATCCAGGAAAATCAGCATTGATTGGTTCAGGACATGAAGTTGTAATTAAGTCAGTACACTTATTCACACAGGGTGTATCAACATAATCATCATCATGCCCATCATGGTTAGCAGGTTCCACTCTGGATGTAGTGGAAGCTTTTGAGTCCTTCTCTTCACTGTTGGAATGCATGAGATCATCAGAGCTGAATTCTTTTGAAACTGATTCAGGAACAGCTTTGGTGGAGGCACTCCTGGACTCTTCAAAGGTGGCATTAATAGATTCATCTATCACCTTTCTCTTGTTGTTGTATACTCTGTAGGCTTTGGAGATAGCAGAATATCCAACAAACACACCTTCATCAGCTTTGGGTTCAAACTTTGCCAGTTGGTCCCTTTGATTCAGAATGAAGCAGGGACATCCAAACACATGGAAGTAGCTAATGTTTGGCCTCCTCCCTTTGAGCAGCTCATAGGGAGTCTTGTTGAACCTTTTCACCACTAAGGATGTGTTTTGGGTGAAGCAGGCAGTGTTGACAGCTTCAGCCCAGAATGATGAAGGTAAACTAGATGCACACAACATGGTTCTAGCAGCTTCAATGAGGGTTCTGTTTCTCCTTTTAGCAACTCCATTTTGTTGTGGACTTCTTACTGCTGAAAAGTTCTGTGAGATCCCTCTTTCTTCACAGAAGTCCTCAAGGGTACTGTTTCTGAACTCAGTACCATGATCACTTCTAAGCTGCTTCACTTGAGCAGAGTTCAACATTTCCATCTTTTTGATAAATCCAATGATTTCTCTAGCAGCCTCTCCTTTGCTCTTCAGAAAGATTACCCATGTAAACCTGGAGAACTCATCAACCATTACTAGAGTGTATCTTCTTCCTCCTAGACTTGGGACACTGACTGGTCCAAACAAGTCCATGTGGATTAAGAAGAGAGGAGTGTCAATAGAAAAATTATGCTTGGATTTAAAAGATGATTTTCTCTGTTTGCCTTTTCGACAAGTTGTGCAGAGTTTATCCTTAACAAAGGTCATAGAAGGCAAACCTGTTACCAACTCTTTTTTACAGAGTTTGTTGATATTCTTGAAGTTCAGGTGTGACAGTCTTTTGTGTCATAACCAGTTAAGGTCTGCATTGGTTCTTGTGAGAAAGCAGGTTTCAGTTGTGGGATCAGCAGATTTCATGTCCACAACATATACACCTTTCTTTCATTGTGCACACAGCACAACTTTGCCTTGGGGATCCAATATGTAACCCAGGTGCTCATCAAAGTTAACATTGTAGCCAGCATCACACAGTTGACTTACGCTAACAAGATTATGTTTTAGCCCAGCCACATAGGCTACCCTTTTGAACACTGCAGCACCAGCTTTAAGAGTTCCATATCCTTCAGTGGATCCCTGTACATTGCCACCAAATGTGACTTTTGGCCCTTTTTCAGGCCTGAGATCACTCAGCAAGTCCTTGCAACCTGTCATGTTTCCTGAGCAGCCACTGTCCAAGTACCAAACCTGGGATGGTTGTTTGTCCTGCAGAGTGTCATTGGAAAAAATTAGTTACTTTTAGGGGAACTCATCATAGTGATGAGTTCTCCTACTTCATCAACATTTGTTGATGGACGAGTGATATCCACACTAATATGTCCTATTTGAATGGTACCAGTTTGGATACCACTCTCATTGACTAAGTTACTTCCAATACTACTTGTTTTAGCAATGATGGAACTAGCAGAGTCAATAGGCCTCATGTCCTCAATTTCAGGACAGTCTTTGGCCATGTATGTCTTCTTCCCACATTTATAGCATTTTCTCTTTTTAGCCTTTTTGGAAGAAGAACATTCAGAAACACATTCTGAATTATTTCTATTGATTTTATCAGCAGGTTTAGCAAACTTAATACTATTTTTCGATGAATCAACAGCTTGGGTGGAAGGCACAATAGCAACAGCTTTTCCTGTTTCTTCTTTCCTCTTTTTGGGAGGACAGATGTCAAATACAGGGAGCTTAATTGGTATTTGACCTTCCACAGGTTTGGGAAACTTATTCCCAGATTTCTCAGGTTGAGCAATGGCTTTGCCTTTGCCCTTACTGAGATGTGATTGATGCAGCCTATCAACATAATCACTGCTTCTAGTTTTGAAAGACTTATTTTCATTTATAACCAGTTTTCCACTGTGATTTGAAAACTTATTTGAAACCACAGCAGATTTGCTTTCAACATGAGACTTACCCCCGTTGAATGCAGGCTGCTTACCTTTTGAAAACTTATTTTCAAAATGTTTAGCATCAAAAGGACTAACATGTCTCTTACCATCAGCTTTGGACCCTGATCCTGTTTTGTCAACAGGTTTAGTGTCCACTGCTGCAGTTTGAGCATGTTTTCCTTTCTTTTGCTTGTGTGAATCACCAGAGCACTTAGCAGGCTGATTTGATGGAGAACACATTCCATCATCAGCTTTTGGGGCTTTTTCACACAAGCTGTCAGTATTTTGAGGCCTGACAAACCTGTTTGTTGAGACTAGCTTTCCATTAACTTTCTGGACGAAAGTGCTTGGAAGCTCACCAAGAGTGGATAAGTCATCTTTCAGATTGTTAATCTCAACAATAGAAGCTGCTTTGTCAAGATCCCCTCCAAGATAGGCTTGGATTTGTGCAGGGATCTGCTGACTATTGCAATGGCTGACTTTTTGTGCAGATTGGCACCAAGAGTCAACTATCTTTTGAAGCATTGCATGTTTTACATCAGTCTCTCTCTTTTCTTCCAGTAAAATGGAGTTGATGTGTTTTAATTCATCAAGCTCGTTGGAAACTGTCCAGTTTACTGGATTTTGTGTCAAGATCATTTTTAAGCTTAGAGATTTCAGACAGTAAAACAGTGTGCTTCTCAACAGCAGCTTTTAAATCAACAAGCATATATTCAAACATTTTTACTTTTTCTTCAGAACTGTAAGCCATAAAGTTTTATACCTTGTACATAATTGTGGGGTTCCAGTTCTCTAAGCTGCTGAAGGCTTCAGCTTCAGCAAAGTCCTGTTTGAAGTTGCTGATTGATGGGACGTCAGTGTTGGCCATCAGACAGTTGTTGTCTTCTTCATCTGAGGATGAATCAGACTCCTCCCAGTCACATGTCTCAGCCATGAGTCCCTTCTGCTTGTTGGAAGCCATAGAGTTTTCCAACTTTTTCATCTTAGCCATGGCCATAAGGTACTTAACCCTGTAGCCATCGTCCCTATTAGTCTTGTATGGTTTGGATGACTGTCCAACAGCTTTTGACACTTAGACAGCATCTATATGGCCAGTCTTGCCACATTTGAAGCACTCAACCTTAGATTTATCAAATGCCTTCTTTTTGGCAGCATTTGAGTTCCCCTGCAGCATATTTCTTCCAAACCTTTTCTTGTTGAGCCTTTTGACAAGCATTGCAATCATTTGCTCATCATCAAGTTCAGCAAGATCTGCACTGTCTTCCTCATCAGACATTTCCTCTCTTTCATCATCAGGCTGTTGATCAGGTTGTGTGAACACATCACATACCTGCCCAACAGGTTGTCTTACACTGGCCACTAAGGCAGCACCTCTCTTGGACATTTCCAAGGCATTTCTCTTCTGCTGCCTTGACTGCTCATCATTTAGTAAGGATCCATATAAGTTTACAAGATCCATACCTTTGATGGTACCTGAATTTCTCAAGATGGTAGAAAAATAGTTCCACTCTTCAGGTAGGATGTCCAAGAACTTGTTCACCAGAGTCAGGTTGTCCTTTGTGATCCCAACAGCTTTGAGATCATTAACAAGAGCAGTAAACCTGGTGTAGGTTTCTGTGAGTGACTCCTTTGGTTTTGCAAAGAAGAGTTCATACTGTCTAACAAGATTGTTAATCCTATTATCCAGTGTGATTGTGGGACCATCATAGACGGTACACAAAGTATCCCACATCTCCTTTGCAGTCTTCATCTTCTCAACCTGTTTGAACACATCATCAGGCAGAGAGATAACCAGGTTATTCCTGGCTTTTGCATCCAGAGCAACCAGTCTTTTGTCTTCATCAGACCATTGAGCTTTGGCCTTCTCAAAGGTTCTGATTTCAGGGGCAACTCCTTCAACAGCAGGAGTTATGGTAGTAACAGAGGTTGGCACATAGGGACCTTCCATTACTATCTCTGGTAGTTGTACATCCAGATTCTCTAAATAGAGCATCATTCTGCACTTCCAACCAGAGAAGTTCTGATGATTGAATTTGGGGGGTTTGGCAATTGACCCATTGTCATAGTATGAGGAGGAACTTGCAGCACTGTTGTCCATGGGAAAGTAGGGAGAATGAGAGATCTAGAGTTGACACACACTCTAACACGCTCTGATACCAGTTGTAGGTCCCAAAAGTTTTCCCAATAGTATAGTTCTAAACTGTAGGGGGGGGGGGGGGAATACAGTTATTTAAAAACTTAACAATCTTTTCTCAATGTTTGTGTATATTATTAACAAGTGTTAATTACAAACAAGCTTGACTGCGGAAAGGTTCAAGCTGAGATGACAGATACAACATTTGTTTAACTAATCTAAGACTCACTCAGACTAGATACAATGAATACACTCACTTAGAAGCACTCACTGATTTTACAAGACTCAGATGGATAGCTTAAACAAAGACAGCTTAGACACACTCTACTATTTTATTTAAGTAGACTTGCATGCATGGAATAACACACTTCAATGCACGTTCTGATTTCACACTCTTGATATCTCACAATCCTTAGAAGCTTCCTTTTTTACTCAAAAGGAGAATCTCAGTGAAGCTTCTTCATTGGACAGATGAGATAGTGGAAAGTCTTTCCAAAAAGACAAGACACCTTTTCTGCATATTCTGATAAAGCATATTTGTCTTCATATGGCAAAATCTTTGTCTTTTCCTTTTTGTCACTGTTGCATACGGCTTTAACCTAAAGAGGAATGTCAACTTTGCATCTTTCTTCTTTTGCTAAGGCCATTTTGATATAAGAAAAGGTCTGTCACCCTTTTCAGATATCCGTTTGTCTTCATGTAACAGAACAGCGTAGGCAGGCTGTGCAGTTCTGTTTTCCACTTTGTCTTCGACTTGTAAACTGATCTTGTAGCAAAAAACAATACATGAGGACTTGGAAACATATTCCATAAAGTGTTTAGCCTGTTCACAAATAACAGGTCTTGTTCACAAAGAACAGAACACTTGTAAACTGTCTAAGCTGCTTAACAGAATAGAGCAGCGTAGACAGTTTATGTCCAGCCTATTCAGCAGACATAACAGCTTGGACAAACTACCTTTGTTGCAACGAATGCAACATGGTAAATAGTTTTGGCTGATATTGCAAATCACTTTTCATGTTTCAATAACGAATTAACAGGCCTTAAATTATACCTTCAAGTGCATCAAACAGGTTTGATTAAAAATCTCCCCCTAAGATGTAGAGCAAGTTTGGCTGAGAACTTTTTCTGCCTAACAATAAATATCCATGTCATCAAAATGCAATCAGTGAAGACTCAATTTTAATTATCTTTGTTGGTTGGAGGTTTTTTATCCAATGAAAAATGATTTGAGTTTTAATTGAAAAAACTAAACAAGTTGGGGGGTTTTTTACGCAAAAAACTATTTAAAAATTTTACACGTCATCAAGTTGCAACCGGCTAAACCGGATTCAAGTCAGATATTTTAAAATAAACAATTTACAAAGTTTTATCCGGTTGGAGGTTTTTTGTGCAATGAAAAATGGTTGGGGGTTTTAATCGCAAAAATGATCTAACTTAGAGATGTTTTGCGCAATTTCCACTTTAACAAATTATTATTTAAATCTTTATTATATTTTATTATTATTATTATTATTATTATTATTATTATATATACCTATTTCTTTTTAAAAATAAATTTGTATTTATTTATTAACAATTATTTTTATACTTAATATAATTAATATACGCATTTTTTATGTATTCAATTTATTTAATAAAGAACTAGTTTATGAACCCACGTCTTACGTGAATAGTTTTTAATAAATAATTGGTTAAATGAAATGTTTGTAAACTTAAATTAAATAATTTAATATTAATTATTATAAAAAAAGTAAAACAAAAGTACATTTATTTGTCATATATATTATTTATCTTTCTTTTTAAATAGTTATGAACAACAGTTATTATTATGACATTTTTTAAAACTTTTTATTTCTAAATTTATATATATTTAGTCGATATATTTTGAAATTTTAATTTTACGTAAAACATAATGTTTATATATATTTTATATTTTTATTTACATGTATAGATAAGTAGGGTTGAGATCATTGCAGAACCTTAATTTGGTGTAGAACCATAGAACCAATCTCAACCCTTAAAAAATTTACATCCACGGTTTCAAATGCAATGCTAAACTGTAATTATTCAAATGCAATGCTAAACTGTAACACACCATTGAATGTGACACCATTGAATGAGATGTCCCAGAATGATGCACAGTTTTGGGATTCTCCAAGTGTTATTCAAGAACTTGAAAGTACAATTTTAAAAGAGAAGAAAGCCAACCAAGCTACTGAATGTATCAGTCCACCAACTTATAGTTTGGGATTGACTCAAGACTTCCTTGAAGCAGAAAAGTTGGTTCAAAGTATTGTTAAAGATGTACAAGATGAACAGGTGCAGATACACAGGATGTAGATGACACAAATCTGGAAACTCCAACGGATCCAAACAAGAATGCAAAGGATGATGGAGACAACACAACCATGCAATCTCTAATGGTTGAAGATAAGGATGCAAAGGATCTTGGTGATAACACAAGGATGACTACAATAGTTCGATCAGAAGATGTAAAGGATGCAAAAGTACTGTTGTATGGCAGAATAGAAATTCCAAACTCAACATGGATGACAGTTGTGGAAAAAAGAAAGCGTGTTGTCAAGCCATCAGCTGCTCTGAGATCTCCGTATCGTACTAGAGAAGTGGATATGCATACTAGGGTTGACCCTGTTGAGACATGCATCAGTGATTACATATTTTGCTTTGTTGGCACAGACCCTGACTAAGTAACTTTTAAATTTAATAGTATGTTTATATTATTGAATATTATACTGAATTTTTGTTTGATACTTTGAATGTTATTATATTGCATCATATTATAATAATTTCTCTATCATATGTCGAATAATAGATTATTTCATTTTCATCATTAGGGAAAACGTTTTTTATGAAATGACCAGATGAGTATTGTCCAAGGGTCCACCTTGAAGGTTTGATTCATACGTCTTAGATATATTACGGAGTTATTGACCTTTGGGCAATGATATTGAATCATGCTGAAAAAGATAGAATATCCAAGGATTTACCATATCGGTTATTCATGAACACAAACACCCCTGTAAGTTTGTATATTGATTATATTATATTATCATAAATGTTGTTTAACAATACTAACATTTTCCATTTGATGTTTTCAAAAAGGCTGAGCAAATGATTTTTGATGGAGTGGATGATAAACTATCAGCAATGTTCAACTCCAGTATGTATGATGTTATGAAGCAAACAAGGTCTGGAATGGTATTTGATGATATTGATATGGTGAGTCCCACTTTGAAATAACAATGTTATTAACAATAAATTGTTTTGTATAATCATTTGCACAACTCCAGTGTATATGATATCAGAAATACTGTTTATAAATTAGTTTTATTAAATTAGTGATAATGATATGTTGAATACTCGAGTTATATTGACATGACATATAGAATAGTAAGTTTACTTTTATTTAGAATATATGATATACTGAATGCTCATGTTATATCAATTAAGTTCATTTAATTGTGTGATTGTTTAGGTTTTTTTCCCAATGATAAGATGGCAGCATTTTACTTGTTGTGTTCAACTTGAAGAAGGCTAGCTTTGAGGTTATCGATAACAGTGGACATGATATTCCGTTTGAAAACAAGTATTCAGTGATTCCAGAACGTTTGGTACGTATTAAAAAAATGAGAAGACTCTATATATTTTATTGTTTGACGTTGATAACAGTGGTCATGATATTACGTTCTTACTTATATTTGTCATTGTTCTCTTTAAATACCAACAAGACTTCTTTGTTCAGTTCCTTAAATCAAGAAACCACAAGAAGACAGATGCAATAAGGAAGCTTAAGCGAAAGCGGTTGATGTTGAAATGGAAGACAAAAACAAACAGTGTTGATTGTGGTGTCTTTATGATGAGACACATGGAAACATACAATGGAAAGGGGGCAAAAAATTGGGACTGTGGTTTGTACAAAGAGTCAGACTTTCAAAAAGTTCAACTGAAGCGTTTAAGATCAAAGTACTTGACAAAGATTCTACTTTCAGACTTGAACATGATGACAGATCAATTGGTGGAGAATGTTGAATACTTTGAATTACTGACAAAAGATATAATTCAAGATTTGAAAGCAGAATCCATTGCTGAATCTGATAAACGTCTTGCTGTATTAGACTGACTTCTAATAGCATTTCTCTTGTTTTGAATGACAACTAAGATACAATTCTGGTTCTCTTTTTAGCCGAATGACTTTAACATCTGTTCCTTTTTGAAAAAACAATGTTAGTGGTATTATAATCATATTTTATAATATGATTTCATGTTATAATCTACTGTGAAATACTAGTATTATATTATATGATGAAGGTTCTTTTATATGATGAAGGTTCCAATATTGATCCACATCAACTGGTTCGATTCTTATAATGATCATTAAATGATAGATATGATTTGAAACATAGTTTAGACGTTTGTTAGTATTTTTTCCATACCTTTGTTGTCATTTCTCACATCAGTAACTGTGTATCAAAATATCTAAACAAAATCTAAAAACTATGATACATGGTCATTTGGTTACTGACATGATATGTTGAATGATCATTTTATAACTGACATTCTATGTAACATCTCGCATCTAAATTTTGTTTAAGATGGTAGTTCTAGGTGTTGCAATGTAACATCGAAACATTATTTGTAAATGTGTCAATACATGTTTCCTTTTTCAAAACAAAGACATGGTTGTTGCAATCCATAGTTTCCTTCCAATATCAAAATATCTAAACAAAATCTAAAAACTATGATACATGATCATGTTATAACTGACATGATATGATGAATGATCACTTTATGATATGTTGAATGCTCATGTTATAACTGACATGCTATGTATAATATCATGCATTATAAACTGTAGTAAAAAAACTTCAACATAAAATGTACATCGAAACATTATATCTAAATGTATCAATCCATGTTTCCTTTTTTCAGAACAAAGAATAAAATGCAATTAAAAAATCTTAGTATAAAGCCTATCTAAAAAATTATGTACTATATTTCACAGGACAATTTCGTGAATCATGTGAACACAATTCCCCACAGCTTTTGCATCGTCTTTTTGGCTTCTTACTCTCAGTAACAGATTTCTCACGAAGTCCAATCAACCTCTTTGCTGTTCCACAACCTTTGTTTCGTATTCCGCGTGGCATGTGTTGTAACATCCTCGAATTTTAAATTATTGTATTGAGGTTTATTAAGTTTAAAATTGTAATTTAAGTTGGATTGTATTTTGATTAATTACAAAAGTTGGTTGTTTTATTTAGAAATTGATGATTTAAATTTATTAAGATAATATAAATATTATTAAGTGGTTGAGATGATAAAATAAAGATTTAATCTTTATTTAATGGAAATTAAGAAATTGGTTGTTATTTAAGGAATTAAGAAATTTTAGGATTTCTAATTTTAAGTATTAAGTATGAATGAAGATGAAAATCAGTATTTAAGAAAGTTAGAAAGTTGAGGGGTTGAATGTGTAAAAGTTGGAAAGAATGGAAATTAAAAGACATAAGTCCTTTAATTCCTGATCACTCATCTCTCTCTCTACATTCTCTCTAAACCAAAGAAACTCACGGTTCTCTCTATTCTCCAAATCAAGAGCAAAGAAAACATCAAATTGGAGACTGAAAATTCGGATACAAGTTGTTTAGAAGGAGCTATTACAGCTGCAACAAACGATTTAAGGTAAAAATCTCTCAAAATTTCGAATTTAAAGGTTTATGGTTTAGTTTTGAATGAAAACCGAATCTGAAAATTTTGGGATTCAAATGTTGATGCATGTTAAATATTTTGATGGGTTTATGTAAATCTAGTGATGTAGAAGTTGTGTACAAAATTTGAGGATCTAGTATAAGTTAAATCTTAAGATTTTTGGAAAAATCTATACAAGTTCTGTGGTTTTTCGTGGTTTCTGTGTAATTAATTGCTAGTACCGAAACCTTATAATGGGTACCGAAACCTTTAGGTTTCGGTATTGCCATTACCGAAACATATTGGTGTATAGTGAAACCTTTAGTAATGTACTGAAACTAATTGAGGGGTACCGAAACCTTTGAGGTTTCGGTACAAACTACCGAAACCTTCTCCCCAATACCGAAACTTTATATATACATACATATACCGAGACTTGGGAGGAACAGAAACTATTGTACTGAAACTTTATAAATACCGAAACCAGAAAGGGAGGTACCGAAACCTTCAAGGTTTCGGTACATATACCGAAACCCACACTCACTTATTGAAACTTTGGATTTAATACAGAAACCTTGAATTAACCGAGACCAAGTATGGGAAACACAAAAAAAAAAAACTTTAAAGGTTTCAGTATTTGATTCTTTCAAGAGCAGTAATATATATATATATATATATATATATATATATATATATATATATATATATATATATATATATATATATATATATATATATATATATATACAAAAGTACAGATAAACTCATCTGGGTTTGGGTTTAATTAGAGAAAATAAAATGGAACCGGTCGGACATTCTATAATTCAGACATATTAAGGATATTTTGGCAATCTCAAATATTGGAGATAAAAAGTATAAACTTCAATATAATTTCAACGGGTTAACGCAATAAATTGAGAAACTTAGCGAGACTCATTTTAAAACAAGAGATTTATGGTATTATTAAAGTGATTAATTGGGACCAATCAGACAGTTCAGAAAGAGGATTTAACTTTAAGTTTCGGGTGTTGGTTCCGAATGTTGTAATACTTATGATTGTACAAATTGATGCCAATTTGTTAAAGAACATGTAATAATGATATGTTTATCATATGGAAATGTAGCAGGTCCCTTGTGGTGTTGTTTAACCCACAGTGGGGTACTTGGGGAGTCTGGTTGAAAGCCCGAAGAGAAATAAAATTGCTTAAAGTTTAATAACGCACCCACTGTGAGTACAGTAGATTTCGCATGTTTATATTTGTTTTATGTTAAGCTTTGCCTGCTGAGACCTGTTGTTTCATGATTTGTTTGGAACTCTACTAACTTGCGTAGATTTAGATGCACATTCTTACTTGTTGCATGTCCGTTCGATTGTTGTGCATCTAGTGATGGACCGGTGGGTCGCATCAATTACTCTGATGTTACTGCGCTATATGACGCTGGAGCTGATCCCTCCAGGTCCGGTAGGCAGTATGTCATCCCCGATCGTACGTTGTCTCAGATGGTATGTTTAATGCCGAGCTTTGGGCTCGAAGGGGCTGCGGCTCTGGTCCGTACTTTGTGTACGAAGAGGGTATCCGATGTTGGTCATCTGTGTTACCCTTGGGCTTCATAAAAATTTATAAAATGCGTAATCTGTGTATTCACTAAGCATTCGCTTATCCCTTAGTTGTTGATGTTTTTACAGGAAAAGGAAAGTCTGCAGCCGGACCGTCTAGCTAGGTCATTTGATCAAGTGATTGAAGGTTATCTACTAATCAGAGTGGTAATTGAATAATGGGATTGTTTTTATATTATGTATTTGGGATGATTGTAATGTTACAGAGTATGTAGATTTAGAATTGCAACCGTGTAGCACCGTAGGGTGTTTGAATCAGTTGTAATATTTGTTTATGTATTTTATTGCTTTCGCATTTAAATTAAGCTTTCAGATCATTATGTTATTGCATGTTTATGATTAATCCTGGGAGTATTGTAAATGGTGGTTGTTGTGGCAAGGGTGTCACACATGTATATTTATCTTGTCCGGTTGTTGAATTCCAAACAACATTTCAATCTCATCTTTCCTAGTGATATCACGTGTGCAATCCCCATCTTCATCAACTTCAAATATTGTCTCTTTAAACTTGTTGAATATTAAATGTAGCTCTCCAGTGAGCCTTTTAAACGCAAAACAACATTTCTTGCAAAAGACATGAAGTCATTGGAAATCTTATTAACCTCCATAGCATTCCCAACTATACGATACCGAACTCTATTGAAATTTGTTGCTTCTTTGCTCCAACGCTTTAAAATATACTTGCTTGGTATCTCTTCGACATCATTGACATTGAAAAAACAAAACATGTGTCGACAAACTATACCAATCCGAAAAAACATAAGACAACTGCATTCGATCTCTTCTTCATTCACATTATTAACAACCTGAAAATATAAATATATAAAGAATTACCGGTATTCATAATAATTCTATACTGAATAGTAAAAGAAGTCGTTATATACCGTATACTCCTTTGATGAATGTCTTCCATTGAACTTCTCTTTAATAATCGTTGTTTCAACATCATTTTCCAGCATACTTGACTTCTGAACACATAATGAAAATGCCTTATTAATTTCTTCCTGTACAATCCCAAATATGTTACGCGTGTACACATCATGAGCATGACGTTCAATCCTTAATGGTGTCTTCATTCATGCACTAGAAGAATCATCATCATGATCTAAATCACACTGGACATTTCTTTGCTTATCCATAGCTCCCTCAAATCGCATCATAAAATCAAACAAAGTAGCTCTATGGTTCTTCACATTACCAAAAAATGCATTCTCACTTTCTGAGAGAGATGTCGTCCTCATTAAACCGTTCATAGGCACATCTCTGAAATATGCATGAATACATTTATCACGCATTTCATAAATGTCATTAAACCATCTATTCTCTGCAAGATTATAATCACCTATAAAAGAATTCCATCCCTTCTCAAAATCTTCAATTTTACAATCACGACTCCACATCAAATTGTTAAAACTTCTTCTAAAATCCTCATTGTTGAATAGTTCTCTTGTAACCTATACACGCATTAAATAAAATAAGCATTAAATTGATCACTGATACATACTAGTTATCAAACATAATGATTATTCAGTATTGAATTACTGTTATATAATAAATGCAAATGTTGTCATGATATACTGAATGATCATGGTCATGTTATGTTATATGTTAGCTATAGAATACATAGTAATTATATACCATATACTACATTCAATATGTAATAAGACGATTATTCAATGTTGAATTACCTTAACAGAAAGTCTCCTTGTAATGTGCCACATACACAAACGATGCTTTGAATCCGGCAAAACATGTGCAATGGCTTTTAACATCGAAGGATCTTGATCAGTAACTATTATAGAAGGCTTCTGACCCATACATCGTACAAACACATCCAATAACCAAGAGTATGACTCAATTGATTCATTGGCTAGCAAACCCGCACCAAATGATACACATTTCTTGTGATTATCAATTCCAGTAAATGGAACAAAAGACATCATATACCTGATAACATTGTCAAAAATATTTAGAAAAATAAATATAAATTCAATAAAAAATAACAAAGAAACAATGACATTACTTGTTTGTTCCATACGTCGCATCAAAAGACACTATGTCACCAAACTCCTTATAATTCAACTTTGCAGCCCAAAATAATGCAAGAAGTTGACCATCATCTGCACATTTACTCTCACATGTGAAATTTGGAATATCTTCAGTCTTTTTTGTGAGATGATCAACTACCATTTGTGGATCACTCTCATCTATGAACCTATTAAGGTCTCTCTTGAAGTTCTTACGATCAGTCCTTGAGAAATTAATATATTCATATCCACCAGCAAGATCAGCCATATACCTATGCGCTATAACAGGTCCAACATTTGACCTTGATATTCGCTGAATGAATGCTTGATCAGCAAGACTCAAATTTCTTCTCTTTTTCAACCAAAACTTATTATCTTCAGACAACAATCTATGATTGTGTCTCTCTTCAAATACATACGATTCATAATGACCTATAGATCCATCAACTAATCTGAATTTGGCTCCAGCGATACATTCTGATTTTATCACATTTGATTTACGCATTATACCAGAATTAGAACAACCTTCGCCTGTATCATAACTAACCTTCGATGCCTTCCCTTCTTTGTTACATAACACATACTTTGATGAAACAAATCCTAGAGCATTCTTCTTTGTTGTTATTTTTTCACATTGAATCCTGCAATTTCTGCATATATCTCATAAAACTTGATTGCATCATCCAATGAAAAAAATATGCTTTTGACTTTTGGTTTCGTATATTCTGGTACATTTGGTGTCCAATATCTAGTTCCATCTGTCGAAATAGATTCTATGAACTCTTCTTCATCACCATCCTCAATATTAACATTTACTACAATAGATAAAGATAAATAGCAGTAACAATGTTACTAGGATAATAACATAAAAAACAAGGAAATTCAATATCGCATCATACGAATATCACTATCAATTCAACATTGCATATTAAACTAATTATACTGTAAACTATTAACAATTCAGCGTTGCATATTAAAATACAATTCAGAAACAACAAACATTCAATGATATGTTTTATATAATAAAAAATATCAATATAACATAAACTAGGATAAATAGCAGTAACAATGTTACTAGCATAATAACATAAACAAACAAGGAAATTCAATATCGAATCATACTGATATTACTACCATTCAATATTGCATATTAAGCTAATTATAATGTAAACTATTAACGATTCAACGTTGCACATTAAAATACAATTCAGAAACAACTAACATGAAGTATATAATATTCGGTGTATGTTGTTATCATGTATACGTTGAAAACATAACAGTGTCTTAAACATCGAAATTAATCAATTTATCGCTAAAAGTAATAAACAACGAACAAATCAACAACCTTGAAGCATCATACGATTAATTAATTAAAATAATCTAATGAAAATCAATCATCAAAACTAAAGCTTACCGCAGGATTCCTTTTCATCCATAGAATGTAAAAAAATCGAATCAATCGTGCTCTTCACCTCTGTTTCACCTTTTTTCTGCTGATGATCCATCGCTATCATCGATCGTGTTCTTCAATTCTGCTTCACCTTCTTTCTGCTGATGATCCATCGCTGTCAACCGATTGTTTAGCTTTGTATAAGAAGAAATAAGATCACAGAGAATCATTGCCAAACAATGAAAGTCAACGAGAATCCTTCGATCCGTATAAGCGAGGATTGGATTTTCCTTTCCAAAATTACGATTATACCCTTTTTAACTAAAAAGATCCGGATGTTAAATCAAGGGCTGAGATTGGTTCTATGGTTCTACACCAAATTAAGGTTCTGCAATGATCCCACCTCTAGATAAGTATATATAAGATATAAATTGGATGTAAATTTAAATATTATCTATTTATTAATATTTAAAAACATAAGAAATAATATATTATGTTTGTCTTTTATACTTATAATCTTTATTGATATTAGAAATAATGAATTATATTTATCTTTAAGTTTATTTTTAAAACATTTTTTAAAAATTTTTATTTCTAAATTTATATATATTTGTTGATATAATTTGAAATTTTAATTTTAATATTATATATATATATATATATATATATATATATATATATATATATATATATATATATATATATATATATATATATATATATATATATATATATATATATATGTGTGTGTGTGTGTGTGTGTGTGTTATTAGAAACAGAATGACCAATTCTGTAAGTAAAAATTGATTTGAGGGACCACCACTGTAACTTTAAAAGTTGAGGAATCGTTTTCATAATTTAAACAAACCACAGAGATCATTTTTGTAATTTACTCTAAAAATTATAGGTGCATTTTCCAAAAGCCTACACCCAAACAAATTTTGTCATTTACTATTATAATAATAGAATAACTACAATAAAAATAAAACAATAAATTAAATTAAATTGTTTAAGAAAAATATAGAAACCAATTGAAAACAATAAAATAGATATGTAAAAAACTGACCAAGTCAGACCATCTTATATATTTAGGGATTGAAATTTCAAAGTGTGTTATGAGTCTAATTAATTTGTTCGAGGGACAACAACTAGAGTTCTATGTAACTACAGGACCATTTATGTAATAAACCCTAAGATAGTAGGATAATCTATCTATTCTATTATATGAGTAACTAGATGCCACATGGCATCTAGATAGAGCGCCAATTGGCTTAACATGGGATTGCCACGTGTACCTAACAATTTCCTATTAATTTGCTTCTAAAATTTGTTTTTTTCAATCTATCTATAATAAATAATTAAAATAATATCTTAGCAAATCTAAATCTTATCTAATATAAAACTCAAATTTGAATTTGAATGATAACTTTTCTTTTTATATATCTATATTTATATTTATTGTATTATATAAATAGATATTATAAATCTGACAAAATATATTTAAAAATTATCCAACATTAATGAAATTAAATTTTTAAATGTATACCCATGTTATACATGGGTTTATAAACTAGTATTAATAATATAATAAGATATTTCATATGCTTTTATAGATTTTAGAATCCAATTTTAAAATTCTCATCCACTCAATGCTAGGAATATTCAAACCGCCGCAATTGCTTAACAACTTTCATATATCTTCCTTTCAATCACAGTCGAAATAAAAATTCAACATCCATCAACCGCCATACACAGAGATCATACTTCGCACCGCAAGGAAACAAAATCTTAGCTGCTAAGGACTAGTAACTGACCCACAACTTTTAATGGAAATGCTTTTGTATATAAGAGCAGTGACTCTTGGATTTCAGCCGTGGATTAAGATATGGCTAATTATGGCAAATCAATTTGTGAGTCATTTACAAAATATTTTGAGGGCTGGGAGATTGAGCATAGAAGCTACCTTGAGAAACTACAAGCTCATCAACATGATGTAGAAGAAGAGTCATTGAAACATTTGGTTGAACAGGTGTTGTGCCACTACCAAGAGTACTATCAGGAGAAAAGAAAAGTAGCTGAATCAGATGTTTTCGTCATGTTTTATCCACCTTGGTTTAGTTCCTTTGAGCAGACACTGTTATGGGCAACTGGATTTAAACCATCGATAACGTTTCGGATATTGATGGAGTCAGTGGGTGTTGATCTGAACGAAGAACAAAACATGAAAATTGCGGTTGTGAAAAAGGAGTCACAACGAATGGAGAAGGAGATTACGCAAGCGATGGCAAGCATACATGAGAGCGTGGCATCACAACCTTTTTGCAGGTTGATAAAGCGTGAAGGGAGTTTGGTAGACGGGGAAGTTTCTGATATGGAAAATGCAATGGAAGAATTGAAGACAGCGATGCGAGCAGTGATCAGAGATGCGGATCATCTCCGGCAACATACGGCCGGACAAGTTTTGGAGCTACTAAATCTGGCTCAAAAGGTGAAGTTTTTGGTTGCAACGTCTCAATTTTGGCTTCAATGGAGGAGGCTCGGTATGCAGAGAGATAAACAGAGAAATTGAATTTGTGAGAAACATTTTCAATAGCTAATCATCCTTTAAGTGTTTCAAAACGTATGAGAAACTTAAAAAATAGTAATTTAGTGGATGTAGATTTTAAATTTATAATACTAGTGGCCCATGCCCCCATGGGATGACAATGTTTAACTTTGTGATAGTTATCATACTGGCGCGTTGGTCAACAAAAAACATTTAAATGTAGGGAAAAGTTAATATATAAGCATGATCTTCAATAAATATTTAGCAGACATTATTTACAGCAAGATGTTCATCAATTTTTATTGACATATTTAGTTATGGGTAGTTCCAAATGTTGTAGTAAGAGTTGTAACTTCTAGTTGTTCAAAGGGTCATTCAAAACAGAGGTGGTACCATATATGTATAGATGCATGCTCGGTGACACTTGAGAATACATGCTTGTTCAACCAAAAAAAATAGAGACATTCGTTCTACGGATTAAACACCTTATCTGATAAGTCCATTGCTCCTTTACACAAATCAAACATTGATCCATTGTTTAGATTGTATGGTATTCGTACAACGGGTGATAAAATTAAACACCATTCACAAAGAAATGAGGTAAATTAAATTATTTCAAATGTTAATCAGAATCACATATTTTAGCCTAAAAACATCCTGCATGCCAAAGGTTTTCTAATTTGAAGGGGTGGGGTTGATGGATTAATCGCGATCATCACAAAAAAAGGAAGTATTAGTATTAGTGTGTTTCTTAATTATGTTAAGTAAAGTGTTAATTATGTAATTAGAATACGTACAAGGACTTAATTAGTGACTTAATTAGTATTTAGGAAACTTGTAGAGTTGCATCTTTTCTAAAGGATGTAACCATTCGTGAAAGGATATGTACGAAGAGTTGCAACCATTCGTTCTGCACCTTTTCGTTTAGTATAAATAGGGTCCCAAAGTCAAAATTGCATTTGTGTAATTTCGAAGATTGTTCAATAAAGTTTATATTAATAGAAATCCTTTGCATTTCATGTTCGATCCAACACGGGTGTGAAATCCGTTTGTATGACAAGAGATCAAGCATGGTGAATGTTAGGGGTGTCCAAAACCGGATATCCGAATTTTCTTACAGTTATTTTTGCCATCCGAATCCGAAATTTCGGATATCTGATTTTCGGATTCGGATACCAGATTATCCGAATATCCGAAAATTCATATTTTTTTTTAAAAATTAAATCAAATATTTTAATATCTAAAATATAAATTCAAATAACCAAATACATATTAAATATAAATGCATCACAAGCTAAATAAATCCGGAATTATTTTACTCACTACGACTAAAAAACGATTAAAAAGCGAAAATATATAAAATATTAGTTAATAAATCTATAATATCAAGATAAAACTAAAAAATAAACATTTGAATGATAATAAACACTCAAAATTATGTAAGTAATCAATATTAAAAAAATATATAATTTTTTTAAAAATATATTTTTTTTATTTTCGGATATTTCGGATATCCGAAATTTTGGAATTTTACTATCCGAATCCGAAATTTCGGATAGTTTCGGATCGAATTTTTAGATTTTTGTTTCGGGTGCTCGGATTCAGATTTTTATGAACACGTACCCTTAGTGAATGTGTACAAGGTTGGGGTATCTTAAACTGATCACCGTGAAGAGATTGTCGGAATCTTACTTCTATCACCGACATGACATGCATGCCCAAGACCCGAATTCTTGTGCCTTGAACCCTCTTCAGATTATGACTTTTGAAAAAACAAGTTAAACTAAATTATGTTAAATGTTTATAATCGGAACTTACATTAGCCTTAAAACATCCTACAGAGTGCAGAATGCCAAAGATTCTCTCTTTTATTATGGGTGGAAGGGTGAATTTGAATTGTTTGACAGGAGAGCAAGCACGATGACTTTGTATGAAGTCAGCATATATGAAGATGATCACCATAAAGAGGTCCTGCCAGAATCCGACTTCTTTCACTGACCTGTCTTCCTTGCCCAAGACTCAAACTCTAGTGCCTTGAAAACTTTTTAGATGATGGCTTTTGACGACATTCATTGTGTCAAGCAAAATGGTTTGGAAACCTTCTCTTTGCCTCGTCAAACTTTGATACCTCATGAAACTGAATGTAGAACCCATAAAACCAACCTTTTTTCAATATGTAATAAGCCTAGATCTATAACTCTAGTCATTTATACTACAATGAACAATTCCACTCCCAGTTCACTTTGTTTTATAAGAACTCAAGAATATATCACTTAAACAACATGTAATTTGAATACTTTTAATAAAATATTTTAATGTTTTCTTGACTTCTGGAATGTAGAGGTCCTATATATCAAGAAATCGTTTATGTGAGTCGATCTATACTATATATAATAAGAAAACCACTTGAAACTGATGAAAAAAAAATCAATGGTCCAGATTAATGACAACTCATAATTATTTATGAAATGTCTCTTATACCCTTAATTAAAATCAATAATTATACCTATGCCATTTTTTATTTCATTTTCCAAATTTACTACATTACCTTAATTACATTAAATTTTGATTTTAATTTTTTCATTAATAAATTAATATTTACCTAAAATAAATATGTGTCATTATTATCCTTAATGATCATAGTTAAATTCAAATGGAAAAAATTGAATTTAAATGTAGAAATGTAGTAAATAAAGTTAAAAAATTTTGTTAATTTTTTTGCTAACAAAATTTAAAATTTAATTGATAAAACTTCAATTGTGAATTAGATAAATTTTAATTGTTGATTTTCAGATATTCCATTTTTATATTTATCATTTTCAAAATATATACACATTCACATAATTGAAGTTTTTTGTTTCTTACATTGATATTTCATATTTGAAGTTAATAAAAATAAAAGAAACATTTTTTGCAAATACATATTATCTGTTTTTAATAATACAATATAATAATATTTTTTTAATTAACATCAAACAACTAAGTTTCTTTTTTATCTTTAATTTAACTAGCTTTCAATTTTTTTTATTTTAATTATATATAAATTTTATAATAATTTATTTAAATATAAAAAAATATGTATTTTCTAAATGAACCCATGTAATACATGGGTTGATTAGCCTATAAATTATAATAAAACAAAACAATTCATGTCACATGTCATTTCTACAATACAAGAAAATTTTATTTTTCCACCTCTTTTTCCAAATTTAACACCTTAACTTAATTGCATTAAATTTTGACTTTATTTTTTTCATTAATTAATTAGTAATAAATTAGATTTTGTAACATTTAAAATTAATGTTTACCTAAAATAAATATCTATCATTATTATCCATAATAATCATAATTAGATCCAAATGTAATAATTTGAATTAGTTGTGGAAATTATTATTATTATTATGTATAATAAAGGAAAACATCAAATGTCACGTGTCACCTCTACGTTCACCAAAAAAGATAATTACAACTTATAAAAATAAAATATAAATACAATTTAATATTTTTTAAAAAGATAAATATACTCTATTTTTTAAAATAGTAAATAATAAAAAATAAACACAATTATTATTTTTGTATATTTTTATTTTTACTCATATACATTTTATATAAATAGATTTAATAAAAAATATACACGTAATACGTGGGTTATAAACTAGTTGAATTCAAAAACAAGAAAGCAGTTGTCTATGGTTTTGATGATAAAAAAAAAGGAAAAGGAAAGGGGTATAAGGGTGTTAAAAATAATAGCAATGAATTAAAACAAATGGCTTGGTTTCACATTAGTAAAACTGAATCACCATGTTAATTTGCTGATGGACAATGATCCAAGTGAATCATAACTAGTGGCGGAACTATAAACATATTTCATTGTGGGCAATGATAATAGGTGGTGTTCACGAATTGGTTTAGCGGAGCCTGCCAAACCATCTCGGTTGAGTTCAGATCGGGTCGGGTCGCCTTTTTACTTGTTTGGCTATCATGTTACATCATTTTAAATTTTTATTATAATAATCGTATTTTACGTACATGTAATAAATTATTAAGTACTAAGCGTTTAACTAAATAAGTAAATATACTTACATAAACGCTATGCTCAAATATATCATTAAAATAAAAAAAACTCTTAATTCCAAAATGATAGCAATAAGATTTGTTGTAAGAAAAAACATAATATTCATAATTTCACATAACATACTTACAAATTACAAATTTGTAATTATATATTATAATAAAAATAATCCAATCTAAAGTATACAAGTATAAAATCGATATTTCAATTTTAGTAGTAATACATATTTTTTTTTCTAATAAAACATTTAAACATTTGATAGGTACTACATGTTTAGAAGGAGTATGAAAGTAATACATTGAGGAACTGAGGGCCTAATAGCAAAAAGGATGAGGGCCAAATAATAAACCCAATATGAATTTCTATTGTACACACGAGAACCATCGGGGGCCTTTCCCCCCACTTCATATTACCTTTCCCCCCACTTCATATTACATGCATCCGCCCCTGATTGATAACATTGAATAACAAATCTTGCATTCAATTGAATGATTTCTCTCTTTACACTTTTAAGAACATATACATATGATTACAAGAGTTAATAGAATTTTCCCTTGAAAATTTTATTTATACCTAAATTCTAATCTTACATCTAATTACATGAAGAGTACTTGAACTCTTATTCTTATTGTTTTCACCTCTTTATTTAATACTCAACAATCTCCCCCTTAGAGGTGAAAGACAATATTACAATTACGTGCAATCCAAGAACTTTACAATAATAGAAACAAAAAGAAAATCTTCAAATCTTCAATCTTCAGTACTTCAAAAATAATCTTCAGAGATTTACTTTTCTCTTCTTCTCTAACCTCCGAGTCTTCAAATAAAATTTCTTTTTCAATGTCTCTTTGATCTTCAAAAAACTTTTATCCTCCGATCTTTTCTTCTCTGACAAGAATATACTCCTTCTTGCAAGATTTATTGATTGATTCACCCCCTAAAATCTGATACCACTTGATAATTAATGATCTAAGTGAATCATAACAATGAAGAACAAACCTTGCATTGAATTGAAGAATTTCTCTCTTTACACTTTTAAAAACACACACATATTATTACAAGAGTTAATAGAATTTTCAAGAAACATTCTATATATGCCTAAATTCTAATCTTACATCTAATTACATGAATAGTCCTTAAACTCTTATTCTTATTGTTTTCCACCTCTATATTTAATACTTAACAATCTCCCCCTTAAAGTTAAAAGACTATTACAATTATGTGCAATCCAATTACTTTACAATAACCGAAACAAAAAGAAAATCTTCAAATCTTTAATATTAAATACTTCGGAAATTATCTTCAGAGCTTTACTTTTATCTTCTTCTCTGATCTCCGAGTCTTCAAATAAAATTACTTCTTCAGTGTCTCTTTGCTCTTCAAAAACTTTCATCCTCCGATCTTCTCCCCTGATATAAATATACTCCGTGCAAGATTTTTTGTTGATTTACCCTCTAGGGTCTGTGTAACACCCCAATAATTAAAAAGGTAATTAACTTTGTGAAACAATTATAATTGTGAACTTAAGTGCAATATTATGAGTTAATTACCAAATATTAGTGATGACTGCTATTATTGGGACTTGAATGATTAAAGAAAAATAAAATGTTGGGTTGTACTGAAATGACAAAAATAGATAATGTACTTTGAAAGTAAATGATGATTAGTAATGACATAAAAAGTGATTAATGTGGTGTTTAAATATATTTAATATAATTATGTCAAAATAACTCTTTTGGGAAATGAATTATTAAACAAATGCAAGTTATAGCATTGTGGGTTGTATTTGTTAAATAAAAGATGTTTTAATGGAGAGACCTAGCGTGTGTGAGAGATAAGTTGGAGGGCAAATGGCCAAACTCTTTCCCCTCTTCCATTTTCTTTGAACGTATGCAAACACACACACATTTGCACACACACTCATTCTTGCATCTAGAGAGAAAAGTAGAGAAATAGTTAGGGTTCTTGCTAGATTGATCATCAAAGTGAAGATTAAAGCTTCAAAATCATATTTTGGTATCATCTTGGAAGGTATAATCATCTCTTTTATTCTTCTCTTTCATTTCTTTTGCATTTCACCATTTTTTGAGGATGGAACCCTAAATGGGTTTTGTTGGATTGAGTTAGTAAATGACTCTAATATCAAGTATATGTTAATGTTTATGGTTTAAAATCATATTTGAGACATAAATACGTGATTGATTGAGTTGAATTGGTGATTGGAGTGAAAACCCAAGTTTGAGCTCCATTTGAGCTCCAATGGTGTATAGAGGTTGGATTGCATCAAATACATGTTTTATATGATATGTATGATTCAAATATGTTATATATTGGTATGGAATTGAATGGATTTAAATAAAAGCTCATTTGGAGATTTGAAGAGATGATTTGGGTTTTAACCCATTTATGAAATCAAAAGTGTTCATATGAATCAATGAATGACCTTTTATGTTTTACATGTGTTGAAAGGATATAATATGGTCTAAACATGTTATATTAATGATTCCAAGTATTTGTTGGGAATAAGTACGAGCAAATGCTCAAAATGATGTTTTGTTTTTAAACCGCACGCCAAGTGTTCGATGTAATGTCTTGAATGTATTTTGGCTTAAAATTGGTGTGTGGGTGACCAAAATGATTTGTAAACTCTTTGGTATAAATACGTTGTTAATATGAGTTGAATTGAAATGCGTAATATGTGTCAAATTGAGAAATGAGACAAATATCATTGTGATTTTCGAGTTTTGGACAGCCTTGACATGCTGTTTTGTAAAATTCATATAAAATCACTCGAAGCTCCATTTTGGACGTGCCATACGTCGTTGGAAAGCTAAGAGAGTGTACTTTAATACACAATAGTAATCTGAAGCTAAATTGGACGTTAAGCAGGTCAAAAATGCATGATGTTGCGGCTTGCCTGCAGTTGGCGAAAATGTTGAATCAAACTTTATAAATTCATATAGAATTGGTTATAGATCCGTTTGGGATGATTCAAGTTGGATATGAAAGATAAAAGAGTCTAATTTATCTTACATTAAAACATGTTAAGATAACTTAACCTATAATAATGTTAAAAACCTATTTTTCACAGCTAGATATAAAGTAGAATATGAGACGTTTGGTCTTGATAATTTGATTGTTTTGTTTAGGATGATCATGCAACTTTTAATATGATTTTATAGGTCATATGCTTGCATAATGGGAATACTTTTGAAGTTCCAAAGTACTTGTGTGACTTGAAGAATTCATGCTTCGATTTAAGGTTTAACTTGTATTGGCCTATATTCGGAACGTGTTGTGGAGGCCAAAATCTTATAAGCCGATAACTGTGAGTTCTAGCATTAGTGTTACATAATGTGCATTGCATATTGTTGATTACCTTGTTGTACATAATGTTGAACTAATCGTTGACATCTTGATAATAGTAACTAGTTGTTCTCAATTCTTACATGTTGATTCGTTGGCCATATGTGAGGCACCTTGAGCCTCACTATACTTGTTAATCTTTCATTTGACCTCACCTGGATATCCATGAAAATGTTGGGCCAGCTCTAAGCCTAAATTGAGCAATATGTTGGACTAGATCTAAGTCTAAATTGAGCAACATGTTGGACTAGCTCTAAGTCTAAATTGAGCAACACGTTGGGCTAGCTTTAAGCCTAAATTGAGCAATATGTTGGGCTAGCTCTAAGCCTAAATTGAGCAATATGTTGGGCTAGCTCTAAGCCTAAACTGAGCACTCAATCTTGTCGATAGTTGGACATACTTGTTGATTATTGTTGCATGCATGTATATTATGTATCCTTCTAATCTAGTAACTCACTCAACTTTGTTGACCCTTTAGTTGTTAACCTTTCAGGAAAAAGGAATGCGTCACGCTGGACCGCATTGATAGTGGATTGGAATTTGACTAACGACTCCATTGTTTTGGTATATGGTTTGACATGCTTGGGATTGGGATTTAGTGGACTTCCGTTATGACTCACACATGCGAATGAATATAGCTTCTATTCACGATCATAAATTTTGAATGTTTAGACATTGTAACCTTTGATCTTTGATCCATGATTCACCATCAATTTGCTTATTGATGGGTAGTAAAGTGAGGAGGATCATGTCGATGGCTGGTGTATATTGAAAATTTAAATTTGACCACAATTCCGCAAGTATTTATCGTTAATTATTGAAATTATTCGTGAAACATCTATATTAGTTGGAAGGGTGTTTCAATTTGGTATCAGAGCCTGTGTTCATTGACTAAGTATAGTCGACGATACTCAACACTGAACGTGGTTTCAGATATTGACCCACCTAGGCAACACTAGTAAAACAATTTTAAGATTGAATTCGGCCTAGGATGGGAATGTAATGGGTAGACCATAAGTCTATAATGTGATAAATAAGTACTCGTGTATATTTTTAATCCTCGTAATGTAGCTAATATGGATAATGATGGATTGTGTTAAAATTTATGATATATATATATAAAGGACAAAACTCGTATTGTCTCCATTATTTGACTAACTTAATTGTGAAATCTTTTCGTGTAAGATAATGACATAATTGTCATATTTGGAGGAGTATAAAATATTTTCAAAGTATGAGAAGCCATGAAATGTATATAATTTCTTATGCCTAATTCATATATATCTTGTGATCTAGAACTATGATTATGCGTGACATTATAATGGTTTCAGAATTGATAAGAATCGAATAATATGGAAACAAATGTTATAGACAAGTGGAGCCACATTTTAGGGATCTTGGTCTAGTACCTAAATGTTGAACGAAATGTTGACTTTCCAATAAGAAAAATGAGAAAACATAAAAGTCGATAACTTAATAATAAATGTGAGTTATGTGAGACTTTGGCATGTTAATATAAGTGGCTACCCCCATCACTGGTGGGTTGATCATGATAAACCCAAGTGTATCAACTACACAACAATATTGAAATGTCGGATAGAAGTGTAATTAGTCTTGAGTACCTAAGTGACTTATTTAAGTATGATAAATATGCATATGCTATAGGATGCAACTAATTATGAATCACTACAAGAACATTGAAACGTTTAGTTGCCATGTGAACATTAGTAGTAGATTGTTGTTTGCTATATGCAAAATCACGTTCATAGAGATGTGACGACAATGAGATATTACTTGGCATGTTACTGCTAATTCTGAACATTTGGACTGTTAGTTGAGCATTTTGATGGCAACTCTATTTCTTGTATATGTATGCTTTGTTTGCATTGACATGTTTTAACATGAACTATATGAACCATTGGGTATGCTAATGTAATTTCAGCATGCATGATTTACGAACTGAACATTGATTAGACCATGCTACAATTGCATCTGTTAATGGATTGATATAATTGTCGCATTTTAGTTGAGGTTGATCATATTAGTTGTCATATGATCCTTGAATATGAGATGAATGCATGCTAAATTACCACTTTATGAAGGGATGTTAAGTTAGTTAATGATGATAAATGCTTACATTTTAACTATGCTGATTTGGTAACAGTTGGTTTTGTTTTGATAATGTACGAGGGAAGTAAGTACGCTATGAGCACTAAATATTAATATGTTTCATTACTTGGTTACTGGTGATACTCCACATAGGAGAGAATTGGTAATGAGATGACACATGATGGGAGATGTTATTATTATCATATTTTATTTAAAAAAATGTTGAAAATTCTTACTTTGTTAAATCATGACAACCTAAAAGTAGTTTTATGTTATCTGTATAAATATGGATTAACACATTTTGTATTGTATTTTAAGAAAAGTCGTATACTAAATTGAAACTTTATTGACATAAAGTAGTAGTCGGAGATTTGAGGTTCTCATAATTATATGGGTTGGAATAAAAGAGTATTTGTGATTTGATAAATCCACATGTAATGGAATGAAGTTAAACTATGTGTAAACAAAATTTTTCTATCGGAAAGTATTAGACAACTAAATAGACAATAAAGAAAAAATCAAATACTCAAGTTGCAAAATATGGATGATTAGTATGAATTTGTCGAGTGCATAAATTTCATTTAAACGAATTAGTTAACATCTAAGACCTGATGCTTACATAGTTACGTGAATGGATAATCTAAATATCAAATCGAAATATTAATCCTAATGGTAAGATACAGACCTGGTAACATAGAAAAAGCTAGCAGTATTTTGGACAAACATGATAACATGTGTATATATAACAATGACAATTGGTACTCATGTTAGTCTCTTAAAAGTGCAAAACTATCTGAAAGTGAAAGATAACCTTAATAGTAATTATGAAAATCTTAAGGGATATGTGACTAATTGATACATGTAGCATTAGAAATGAACTATATCCCATAGACACTCACATATTGCATTTCTATTATTATTGAATATCATTCCAAGGTGCATATATATTGGGTAAACTTGATTTAAAACTTAATACAGATTGTCTCATATGTGATGACTTTATTGGTTAAATAGTTAAGTTCAATTTGGATGATTTCTCTATGGTCATTTATATGTCTTAGCTAGTGATGTGGTTTGGTCTTGTCTTATGTGACAAGACAATTAATTATGTAGTATGGTCACAACCTTGGATGATGACTCAAGCTTATGAGGTATTTTATGGTCTTAATGTTGAGTAGGTAAAAATGTTTGCTTTTGAAATTGACACGATAAGGAGTCACTGATCTCTGCACGTATGTTAGATTCTTTTATGCACTTACTGTAGAGGAAACTGACATATTTTAATATCTCGAGGTAATGAGTATTAATTATATATTGTCGATCATGTTATTTGATGAGTTTTGTTGGTGGGAATGACCAATATAGTTGACCGAGCCACCATGAGTGCTCATTTTAGTTGGTGAAAGATTATCAGCCCTGCGAACTTGTTAAAATCATATGAGCTCTATTAGTAAAACTTGTCTATTGAAAGTCATAGTGACATAACAATGTAATATGCTAAAATTTGACATGAACGGGTAAAGTGTAATTGGATTATCTGAATTATGTTATTATATAATGAGTAGTTTAGTGATTGGCATGAAAACCATATAATAATTAGTGGATGAATATGTATCTATATTGAAAACTTGAAATAGAATAATGTGAAATATCAAGTTGAGAATATGTTATAACATCGTAGAAAGTTAAAAACATATCAAAAGAGACATACTTGTAAAATCACCTACATTGATTAAATCTAAAACGTTGTATGGTCACTAATGGATACTAATGTATGTAGTTATCCATAATTGACTAGTGAGAATAAACATTTTGAAAATCAATGCATTGATGTCTCGGTACACGACCGAGTATTGAATTGAAAGGTTACTAAGTTGAGAAATAAATGGATCGAGAAAATGTTGTTTTATTAGAATTTGGAAACCTCATCGTAGGTATTTAATGACTTGTGAAACGAAAGCCGAGATAAAAGCCAAATACCCGGCGTTGTTTGAGCCGAGTTGATTCCGTGGGCGGAATCCTTTTAAGTGGGGAAGAATTGTAACACCCCAATAATTAAAAAGATAATTAACTTTGTGAAACAATTATAATTATGAACTTAAGTGCAATATTATGAGTTAACTACCAAATATTAGTGATGAGTGTTATTATTGGGACTTGAATGATTAAAGAAAAATAAAATGTTGGGTTGTACTGAAATGACAAATATAGGTAATGTACTTTGAAAGTAAATGATGATTAGTAATGACATAAAAAGTGATTAATGTGGTGTTTAAATATATTTAATATAATTATGTCAAAATAACTCTTTTGGGCAATGAATTATTAAACAAATGCAAGTTATAGCATTGTGGGTTGTATTTGTTAAATAAAAGATGTTTTAATGGAGGGACCTAGCGTGTGTGAGAGATAAGTTGGAGGGGCAAAGTGACAAATGACCAAACTCTTTCCCCTCTTCCCTTTTCTTTGAACGTATGCAAACACACACACATTTGCACACACACTCATTCTTTCATCTAGAGAGAAAAGAAGAGAAACAGTTAGGGTTCTTGCTAGATTGATCATCAAAGTGAAGATTAAAGCTTCAAATCAGATTTTGGTATCATCTTGGAAGGTATAATCACCTCTTTTATTCTTCTCTTTCATTTCTTTTCCATTTCACCATATTTGGAGGATGGAACCTTAAATGAGTTTTGTTGGATTGAGTTAGTAAATGACTCTAATATCAAGTATATGTTAATGTTTATGGTTTATAATCATATTTGAGACATAAATACGTGATTGATTGAGTTGAATTGGTGATTGGAGTGAAAACCCAAGTTGGAGCTCCATTTGAGCTACAATGGTGTATAGAGGTTGTATTGCATCAAATACATGTTTTATATGATATATATGATTCAAATATGTTATATATTAGTATGGAATTGAATGGATTTAAATAAAAGCTCATTTGGAGATTTGAAGAGATGATTTGGGTTTTAACCCATTTATGAAATCAAAAGTGTTCATATGAATCAATGAATGACCTTTTATGTTTTACATGTGTTGAAAGGGTATAATATGGTCTAAACATGTTATATTAATGATTCCAAGTATTGGTTGGGAATAAGTACGAACAAAGGCTCAAAATGATGTTTTGTTTTTAAACCGCACGCCAAGTGTTCGATGAAATGTCTTGAATGTATTTTGGCTTAAAATTGGTGTGCGGAAGACCAAAATGATTTGTAAACTCTTTGGTTTAAATATGTTGTTGATATGAGTTGAATTAAAATGCGTAATATGTGTCAAATTGAGAAATGAAACAAATATCATTGTGATTTTCAAGTTTTGGACAGCCTTGACATGCTGTTTTGTAAAATTCATACAAAATCACTCGAAGCTCCGTTTTGGACGTGCCATACGTCGTTGGAAAGCTAAGAGAGTTTACTTTAATATAAAATAGTCATTTGAAGCTAAATTGGACGTTAAGCAGGTCAAAAATACATGATGTTGCGGCTGACCTGCAGTTGGCGAAAATGTTAAGTCAAACTTTATAAATTCATATAGAATTTGTTATAGATCCGTTTGGGATGATTCAAGTTTTATATGTAAGATAAAAGAGTCTACTCTATCTTACTTTAAAACATGTTAAGATAACTTAACCTATAACAAGGTTAAAAACCTATTTTTCACAGCTAGATATAAAGTAGAATATGAGACGTTTGGTCTTGATAATTTGATTGTTTTGTTTGGGATGATCATGCAACTTTTAATATGATATTATAGGTCATATGCTTGCATAATTGGGAATACTTTTGAAGTTCCAAAGTACTTGTGTGACTTGAAGAATTCATGCTTCGATTTAAGGTTTAACTTGTATTGGCCTATATTCGGAACGTGTTGTGGAGGCCAAAATCTTATTAGCCGATCACTGTGAGTTCTAGCATTAGTGTTACATAATGTGTATTGCATATTGTTGATTACCTCGTTGAACATATTATTGAACTAATCGTTGACATCTTGATAATAGTAAGGGATAATTGCGCAAAAAACCCCTAACTTGTCCGCTTTTTGTGATTAAAACCCCAAACTATTTTTCATTGCATAGAAAACCCCGAACTAACTAAAAATCAGTAAATCAAGGTTTTATCAATGGGTAACCGATTGAAACCGATTATTAATCCTACAGGAACCGGTAAATAAGCTAAATGGGATAAATTTTAATTGTTGGAACCGGTTGGCAAGTATTACACATCATTTAAAACTCCGTTGATAATTTTTAATTGTAAATTTAAACAGGATTACCTCATCTACGAGCGATAAAAATGATGTGTAATACTTGGAAATCGGTTTTAACAATTTAAATTTATTCTACGTAGGTTATTTACTAGTCCACGTAGGATTAATAACCGATTTCAATTAGTTACTCATTGATAAAACCTTGATTTACTGATTTTTAGTTAGTTCGATGTTTTCTATGCAACGAAAAATGGTTTAGGGTTTTAATCACAAAAAGCGGACAAGTTTGGGGTTTTTTGCGCAATTATCCCTAATTGTAACTAGTTGTTCTCAATTCTTACATGTTGATTCGTTGGCCATATGTGAGGTACCTTGAGCCTCACTATACTTGTTAATCTTTCATTTGACCTCACCTAGATATCCATGGAAATGTTGGGCTAGCTATAAGCCTAAATTGAGTAAAATGTTGGACTAGCTCTAAGTCTAAATTGAGCAACATGTTGGACTAGCTCTAAGTCTAAATTGAGCAACACGTTGGACTAGCTCTAAGTCTCAATTGAGCAATATGTTGGGCTAGCTCTAAGCCTAAATTGAGCACTCAATCTTGTCGATTGTTGGACATACTTGTTGATAATTGTTGCATGCATGTATATTATGTATCCTTCTAATCTAGCAACTCACTCAACTTTGTTGACCCTTTAGTTGTTAACCTTTCAGGAAAAAGGAATGGGTCACACTGGACCGCAGTGATAGTGGATTGGACTTTGACTAACGACTCCATTGTTTTGGTATATGGTTTGACATGCTTGGGATTGGGATTTCGTGGACTTCTGTTATGACTCACACATGGGAATGGATATAGCTTCTATTCACGATCATAAATTTTGAATGTTTAGACATTGTTTAACCCTTGATCTTTGATCCATGATTCACCATCAATTTGCATATTGATGGGTAGTAAAGTGAGGAGGATCATGTCGATGGCTGGTGTATATTGAAAATTTAAATTTGACCACAATTCCGCAAGTATTTATCGTTAATTATTGTAAATTATTCGTGAAACAACTATATTAGTTGGAAGGGTGTTTCAGTCTGATACCACTTGATAATTAATGATCTAAGTGAATCATAACCTTGAAGAACAAATCTTGCATTGAATTGAAGAATTTCTCTCTTTACACTTTAAAAACACACACATATGATTACAAGAGTTAATAGAATTTTCCCTTGAAAATTCTATTTATACCTAAATTCTAATCTTACATCTAATTACATGAATAGTCCTTGAACTCTTATTCTTATTATTTTCACATGTATATTTAATACTCAACAAAAGCACTTGAAATGTTGTTATGATGTATGCATGCAATTATCTGAAGCACATCAACAACTAATCAAGAAATAAAAAGAAAGAGAAGATGAACTTTTTTGGAAAAATTTCAGAGTTAAAAGAGAAAAGAAAGATATTGTTGGTGAAAAAGTTGAGCTTAAGTGTCAAATATTTGAATTGACAAAGAAACTTGAGGAATATGAACGTGAGAATTCTTTGAATGCTTAAAAAGTTAAACATTTTTTTGTCAAATAATTCATGTTTATATAAGAAGATAATTGAGCCAAAAGTTAAACTTTCACACACAATTCAAAATGATCAAAATTTTTTATCAAAGAAACCTGATGAATTTAAAACTCTTCTGTTAGGCACAAAAACACATCAATTAAACATGTTCTATATCTTAGGAGGAGATTTTTGATCAGACCAGTTGGATACACTTAACGGAGATTGTTAGACTGTTTAATGCCTTAATCAAAGCTTGTGATGATTTGCAATACTAAGCCTAAGTCTATTTACACTGTTACATAAATTGTAAACTAGCAGTATCTCAAAACTTTCCTCATCAGTTGAACAAGTTTGACAATTTTTGTTTAAGTTGTTCATGCATGTTGGACAGGTTTGACATTGTTAAGTGGTCCGTTCTTCGTGAACGATACCTGTTCTTTGTAAACAAGTTTCAAACTTGTTGAAAGTTGTTTCCAAGTCATCATGTAATGTTTTAAACATTGGTATCAACATCAAGATTCAAGACTGTTAGTGTATGGTGTGTAAAGTTGCCATTACTACTGCATCATGGCTGATTTCATAAAACATTTGAGGGTCACACCGATGAGCACAACTGAGCAGATGCAATTAAACTATTGAATAAATAATATTGGATATTGTTTATGACACGAAATACTCATGAGATTAAATTTATGGGTGATTAATTATATCTAAAAGTACGGGAACTAAAAGTGCAATATTAGATATTGTAGTATTTTAATTGTTATTGGATAATAATTAAATAATAATTATCTAGTCTTTTATTTATCATTGGATATTAAATAAAAGATGTATTTATTTGAATTTATATTATCATCTAGTTATTAGATAATTAGATGGATAATTATAAACAAATAAATAAAGAGATAATTATAAATAATTATGTACTCATTTATATATTATTAGACAATATATAAAAGATAAACATTATTTAACAGATATATAATCATAGAGATACTTATATAAGGTTTAAATAATAAAGATAATTATTAAAATATATAATATATTATTATATTAGAGTTTGATTGAAACTAAAACTCATAATCTTAATTTTATATATATATATATATATATATATATATATATATATATATATATATATATATATATATATATATATATATATATATATATATATATATATATATATATATATATATATATACGGCCCAATTGAAAAAGTGGTTGATAGTCAATATACACACGCGACACACACACGTTCGATGTGTGTGGTGTGTGTGGGTCGGGTTGTTTGATTGTGGTTTGATTGTGGTGTGATCCGTACCAAACACACACATATCAGTGTGTGGGTTTTTCCCGTTATCCGTGTGTTTGATTGCATACTTGGCGCCGCTCGACCGTGTCATTACCGGTGGATACCGAAAGCATCTCATTCGTGTATTCTTGTCAACAAATACAAAGGTATGAATTTTAATGTTTTCATGATTACTTATCTAATGTATACTTGATGGTCGGTGTACGGAGTTCGTAATTTTAAAAAGCTTCCGTTGTGCATTTAATGTGATTAATGTTTATGTTTTTATGAAAAACGATATGAATTCCCAACAGTGGTATCAGAGCCACCTCAAGTAACATAATGATAGGTATTATTTGAGTATTTATGTCCAATGATCTTAAAGTTTTGATTTTTAATAATTAAAAGTGTTTAAACGATCGAAATCAATAATAAAATTTTTTTAAGGTTTTGATTTGGCTTGGAGAAAATCGACCAAAGGTTTTGGAACCCCATGGTGATTCTCGGCCAACCACTCCTACAAAAATGATAATGGACCCCGGTCAAAAATGATAATAAACCCCGGTTGTAGCACCAGGGGTGATAAGGGGGAGGTCTATTCCGAATGTAAAGGATCCCGATCGTTCAACCGGGGTACATATATATATATATAGACCCCGGTTTAATTCAAAATAACCGGGGTGCCAAGACTTATATGGAATTAAAAAAACTACAAATAGACCCTGTTTGTTTTTTAAGGAACCGGGTTTCAAATTTATTTTTTTTTTTGTTTTTTTTAACAATTTCCGGCACCTATATATTGTATTGCAGAACTCACACACCCATCTAATCCTACTCCTAAATCTACACATTTTGTCCACAATGGGACTCGAACCCATAACCTTGGGGTCCCTTCTAACACCTTGATACCGCTAGGCCAAAGGCCCTTTGTTGTGTGTGTGTGTGTGTGTGTGTGTGTGTGTGTATCATCAAATTAAACAAAATCCAAACACAGATATAGTGCCTACTTTTTCATCCTTTCGTTTATTTTTCATTACAAAATGATATCATTCTAATATAATTTGAAAATCAATACACAATAATCATTCTTTAAAAACCAACGAAAATCATTCTAACATTATATCATTTTCGTGAACAATCATCAAATTACAACAAATTGCATAAAATCCCAACTACATATTTGTTAACGCTAATAAAGGACATTAAATAATGTTACTAAATCTTCATAACTCAACTGTAATTCGGATATCTTCTTTGTATACCCTACATTATAAAAGGCACACATAAACTAATAAAAAAAGTAATGAAAACAAAAATACCTAATAAATTACTAGAAAGCTAAGGTTGCCAAAAGAAAACAAATGATCTAAAAGAACTTCTTCAAATATCAAAAAGAAAAGCAAAAGTTTAAATGTACAAATTGAAGTGTGGCAAAGAAGTTAGGAGGATGAACACACTAAAAAAATCTTACCATGACAAGTCAGTGCATTAAATCAAAACCATCGAGAAGAATCGTCTACTGTGAGAGACAATTGGAATCACTCAGAGAAAAGTTGGGAAGAGTGAAACACGGACACTTGTCGCTGCAAAGAAGATTATGGAGGCTGGCAGAAGCGATGGCAATATAAGTGGAAAGAAGTTGAATTGGAGAAGTGGCGAGGAGTAGGAGGGTTCGATTAGCGGATGAGGGAATAGTGTGAGAATGAACTTGACGGCTAGGGTTTCATACAAGATCAGAGAGAAGGAAACTAAAAGGAGGGAATGTAGGTGAATATTTTTCATTCCAACTTTTTTTTTTCTACAAAATTTATATACGTAAAATAGTATATTATCTGTTTTAATGAATTGACAAAGACAATAAAGTATAAATGTTTTAGTTAAAGTAAAGGACATTGGTCATTTTGTTAAACAACCAGGTAATTGTTGGATATGTTGGATATTGTACCCCAGTTTTTTTAAAAACAATCGGGGTGCATAAGAAAAAGTAAAGGACCCCGGTCATTTTGTTAAACAACTGGGTAAATATTGGATTATGTACCCCAATTTTTTTAAAAACAACCGGGGTGTATAAGAAAAAAGTAAAGGTCCCAGGTCATTTTGTTAAACAACCGGGTAAATGTTGGATTATGTACCCCGATTTTTCTAAAAACAACCGGGGTGTATAAGAAAAAGTAAAGGACCTCGGACATTTTGTTAAACAACCGGGTAAATGTTGGATTATGTACCCCGGTTTTTTTAAAAACAACTGGGGTGTATAAGAAAAAGTAAAGGACCCCAGTTACATTGTTAAACAACCGCGGTGTATTAGCTAACACTACGAACTTCAAAAGAACCCTGTTTTTTTTTAGCTTTTTTTCTATCAACCGGGATGAATATGGGGGTCCATTATGCTTTTGTAGTAGTGAACCTTGGAGTTTCTCGGAACTCGGGATTTTAAATCTTAGTTCGTTTTATTTAGTTGATGTTTGATTGTTTAAAAGTGTTTAATTTATTAAAGTCGAAAATTAAACGTTTCGGTTCGCGAAATCAAACCTAGAGATTTCGGCCATCGGTTGAGACCCATGACCTCACGGTTGTGATGTGGTAACTGAGGGGATGGATTATTTGTTCTGTCATGTCGTTTAATTCACGGTTAAACTCGAACGATTAAATTAAATGCGTTAAAATCGAATTAATAAATCAAAAGTGTTTGGTTATTAATATTTAAACATATGTGACTAAATGTAAACATGTTTTCAGTTTTACAAATTTAAAGTGGGAGACTTTATTAGTTTTTATAAAATTCACAAAATCGGTTTAAATATTATTCGATTCGATAATTAGACGATTAATTGAAATATGGAAATCGAAATAATCAAAGTGAGTTGATTAAAGGCTTCGATTAATTTCAGCCGTCAAAGGGTTTAATGCCCTACTTGTTTTCGGTTCATATGGGTTATTGAACCCGAGTATGAGTCGATTAACTAAGTTGGTTCGTTTCTGTAGGTCCCAAAAGGTTTCCCTAGAGTATTGTTTTAAGCTACAGAGGGGGGGGGGGGGGGGGGGGGTGAATACAACAAATTAAATTTCAACACTCTTTTCTCAATGTTTGTGTATACTATTAACAAATGTTAATTACAAACAAGCTTGACTGCGGAAAGGTTCAAGCTGAGATGTCAGATACAACAAATGTTTCAACTAATCTAAGACACACTCAGACTAGATACAATGAATACACTCACTTAGATGAACTTACTGATTTTACAAGACACAGATGGACAGCTTGAGTATGAACAGCTTAGACACACGTACTATTATATTCAAGCAGACTTGCATGCATGAAAAACACACTTTAATGCGCGATCTGATTTCACACTCTTGATTCCTCACAATCCTTAGCAGCTTCCTTTTATACTCTCACTGAGAATGTCAGTGAAGCTTCTTCATTGGACAGTGAGATAGTGAGATGTCTTTCCAAAAAGACAAATCAACTTTTCTGCACATTCTAATAATGCAGACTTGTCTTCATGTGGCAGAATCTTTGTCTTTTTCTTTTTGTTAATGTTGCATAAGGCTTTATCAAAAGAGGAATGTCAACTTTACATCTATCTTCTTTTGTTAAGGCCATTGTGATATAAGAAAAGGTCTGTCACCCTTTTCAGATATCCGTTTGTTTTCATGTAACTGAACAACTTAGGCAGGCTTTTGCAGTTACCGTTTTCCACTTTGTCTTCGACTTGTAAATTGATCTTGTAGCAAAAAACAATACATGAGGACTTGGAAACATATTCCATAAGTTTAGCCTGTTCACAAAGAACAGAACACTTAGAATCTATCCAAGCTGCTTAACAGAACAGAGCAGCGTAGACAGGTTATGTCCAGCCTGTTCAGCAGACAGAATAGCTTGGACAATATGTCTTTGTTGCAATGAATGCAACAGGGCAAACAACTTTGGCTGATATTGAAAATCACTTTTCAGGTTTCAATAAGGCATAAACAGGCCTTAAATTATACCTTCAAGTGCATCAAATAGGTTTGATTAGAAATCTCCCCCTAAGATGTAGAGTAGGTTTGACTGAGGCCTTTTTGTGCCTAACAATCTCCCCCTATTTGCAATAATCAGTCTAAGCTGATTTTATCAATAATCACTATAAATTTTTACAATACATTTTGCTGAAATGAAATTACAACATTAAAGTAAAGTAAAGGATCAGTTTATATATACTGATTTTTTATTACATAAACAACATATGTTTTTACAAAAGTACAACTGATGTACTAGTGTATATTACTACTGATGTAAAAATGAAAAAGTTACAACTAATGCAACTAAGTACAACTAATGTACAGGAAAATTCAACAATTTGGACTATTGATGATGGGAGCAAATAATGGCAAGCCTGTCCAACAGATGGACAACTTCCATTCTTCACCTACTCAGATAGTAGATGGACTTCAAGACAGTCGTGGTGGCAATCTTTCTTGAAACATTCTTTCAAGCTCATCCCTGGTTTCCTCCAAATCTTGTATATCAACTCTGAGGAACATAAAATTGGGATGTTCAAGCTCCCCTTTTTCATAGAAGCCTCTAAGCTGATCCCAGATGGCTGCCCTCCACTTTCCAGATTGCCTGAAGGAGTTTGCAAGTCTGAATGCTACAAGCTGTTTGAGGCCAACTTTGTGTAGGTCTGATGCTCTTTGAAAGCACTTCTTCTTTGTCAGGGGATCTACAAAAAAATGCCCCCAACTCAGGTTCTTCAATCAGCTTGCCTTCTTCAAATTCTACTCCTTTGGGCAGGCTGTGGTCAACTCCTTTGATCTCTACTGCATATTCACCTAGTTCAATCAAGATCAGGAGTTCCTCCAGCTCTGAATCCTTTCTGTTCCTCTTGGCCTTTATTTTGGGGTAAGTCACTGAGACACCCTTACTTAATTCTTTTGAGATCAGGCCAAGGTATTTCACTCTTTCCATCAGCTTTTTGACATATGCCCTGATAGTCTTAGCCGTTTCAGACTTAGACTGACTCAGCGCGACTGCCAACTCTACCCACTCTCTGTACCCCATCTGTGCAACATCAGTGTAGTCATATGATTCCAGCTCTGGGCCTGTTGCACCCATTCTGGTTATTTGTAGCTTCCACTGTTTGCCTTTTCTTGAAATGGGCACAGCTTTGACACTAGCTTCCTTGGCAAGTCTTCTATCAGCAACATCAAAGAACTTTTTCCTTGCCAAGTTGTCAAAGTGTATATGGGCTCTTGCAGAGGATGCTTTCTTAGACCTGGTCAAAGAGACCGGAGCACCCTTTTCCTTCTCACCTTCCTTTTCACCCGCTGACTCTTTAGCAGCTTCAAGTAGTTTTCTTTGCACATCAAAAGAAGGCATTTTAATTTTTCTTGCCTCTTTGGATGCAAGGGATCTGGCAGCTTTGGCTGAGACTTCTTCCTTTCTCAGTCTTTCCAGGGCTTGGAGCTGTTCATCTCTGAACTCATAGTATTTCTCCATAGGTACACTCATTTCCTTAGCCCTTGCCTTATCAAACTTTAGTTGCGCTGCTTTTTGGTGATCAGGGTCAAAAGCTGCTTTCTCCATTCCTTTGGCTATTGTAGTATGAACAGCTTCAGGAACTTCTTCTTCTTCTTCTTCTTCCAAAATCAGATGCCTCATTCTGCTTGGCCTGTCCTCAGGAATGGATTCCTCTCCTTAGTTTGTGCAGGGTTTGTAGATCCAGCCTAAGTAGGCGGAGCAGCTTCAGTGTGATGGGAGACATCTGCAGCTAGACCTGTTCCTGATGCACCTGCTGCTGGACCAACAGATGCTGATTTCTCCTTAGAAGGATAAGAGGTTTTCTCCCCCTTAGACATAGTCTTCGAGGCAGACAACTTCTCCCCCTTTGAAGGAGATGGAACAACACCTTCAACAACGGGTCTGCCTGGAGAAACGAATTCAGCAGGCTTGGCAGCAGTTTTGGCAGCAGGTTTGGGGCCAACCAGGCTATGCACTAACAAAGCCAGATTGTCCTTAACCTCTGCAAGCTGGATAAGGCAAGTTTGAAGAGAAGAGGATTGGGAATCAGCAATTAAGGACAACTTGACTAGATTTTCTCTGTCAGAAGCTGTGAACAGCAAACTTTTAAGCTGTGCAAGATGTAACTCAAGAGAGTCCTGCATATCATCAAGATTTGCTGACACAGAAATGGACAGAGAAACAATGAGAGAGTTTAAGTTGGCCAATGTAGTAGGAAGGGTGGTAGTGCAAGTAGTGAGGAGAGTTGACAGCTGTTGGGATATGGCTGTCATGGAGGACACAGAGTCCTGTTGATGTGAAAGAATAGAGGAGAGGGAAGTGGAGATGTTTTGCAGCTGTGCAGTGAGTGCAAGCAGCTGTGAGGACTGGTCAGGTTGTGGAGTGACTGGAAAGGAATTCTTGAACAAATCAAAGAATCCTTGGAGCTGGGCAGACACAGAGTCTGAGATTATGGATGGTATGGAAGTCATGGAATTTTCCAAAGATCCAACTTTGTTGGTCAGCAAAGAAAGCTGATCCTTCAAAGGAAGGTCTTTGGGGATGGGGGAGTATGGGTACACTGTCTGGATTGTGTAGAGGGTGATGAATGAGATGAAGTTGAGGCAGGTGTTTGGGGGCGTGATGGAGAGGGAAGGGTGACTCGGTACAGAAATTCCATAGCCTGGGAAAAAGTAATATGGCCCAGCTTGGAAGGGTCAATTGGTCCCTCAGCAGTGGCTGTATCTGCTTCATCAGGAGAAGCAGTAGAGGTTGATAGCCTTTCAGATGCTGCTTGTGTTGCAGCACCTTCATTAAGGCCTAAGGTGGTTCCCTCAGCAGCACCTTGGTCTAAAGATGCCTCATCATTGGGAGATGGGATGTGCATTTCAACATCAGCAGTGGTGAAACCTGCTGATGGAGTTTTCATATGAGGTGCAGCCTCACCAGAGGGATGGTATGTATCCTGAGGATCATCAGCTTGGGATGTTGGTCCTTCAGCAGCTGTTGGGGGTACAACAGCTGTATCATGAGGAGCAGAAGTTGGAGGCTGATCTACTGGATAGTCTAATCCAGCAGGTTTGGCACCTCGTGCAGACTCAAGGTGTGAAGAAGTATGGGGTGGAGACTGTGTGGAATCAGTATGGAGTGGAGTGAACTCCTGTCTTTCAATATTCTCAGCCTGTTGGGAGGCTGGAATAGTGGATGTGGTAGTCTCCATATTTACAACTGGTTCCTGTTGGGAGGGACCAGAGGGCCTAGGCTGACTCAGGGTAGACTCTTGTTGGAGTGAAGCTGGCTCCAAATGTGCTGAACCTTCTCCCAAAATAGCAGAAGCAGCATGGGTTGCTTCTTTTTCAACTGAACCCTGTCGAGAGGGATCAGAGGGGCTAGATGGGTCGGTTGGTGTCTTTTTGGCTAAGGTTTTGCGTCTGTGTAGGCGGAGAGATGAAGTGGAGGATGGATGTTGTGGAAAAGAGATGAGGGGTTCTGTTTGGACTGGGTGGGGAGACAAGGTCAGAAACAGGTGGCTTTTCCTGTTCCATAGTCTCAGGTGCCATAGAGGCACCAGCCACATAGGCTTCAGGTTCAACAGATGAACCAAGGTGAGAAGCCTGCTCCCCCTCAGCCACAGAGGCTGATGGGGCAGACTTGGACTTGGTTGTTTTAGCCTTCTTGCGGACAGGCTCAACTTTAGTCATTTCTAGGGTCCTTTTTAACAAATTTGACCCCAGATTTGGATTTTCCCTTGGGAGCAGTCTCTGGATCCACCCTCACAGCAGAGGGTCCTTCCACCATTCCTAGGAACCTCCTCATTGGTGTTGACAGAGGAGGTTCATTTGGGAGTACAGGAGTGTAGAAAACTCTATTCCCTATTACAGGGAAGGCAGCAGTACGTAGTAGAGGCTGAGAGTTATAGAGTTGCTCACCACAGATGTGCTTGAAACTGTAGGTTGGAGACAAATCCTTCCTAAACAGTGTAGCTCCAAATTTGGGTTCTGCTACACCACAGAAGTTTAGCAGATTTCTCATCTGGTCATTTTCAGGCTGTGGCTGATCATAGGTTTCAGCCACAGTGAGACGATGAACTTCCCTGATCAGACCTGTTGAAATCTCAATGGTCTGAGTCCCATTGAGTATGGTTCCCCCAATGATTTTGGTAGAAGGGTCATAAGACCAGGTATACCAAAATTCATATACCATCTCCTGGTACGGGACACCAGGAGATGCAGTCATTGCGTAGTTCAATGGGTGAACCTTTAGGAACTCCACCATGTCTTCATATCCTTGTTCTGGTGAGCCATTTGGAAAGTAGTGGAAGTATTAGCACATGACACTTAGTCGAAGTTAGGGTTCTTTGGAAATTATGGTAGCAGTAAAGAAGACGAAGATGAAATAGTAGAAGGGTATTTATAAGGTTTATGTGTGAGTGGGTATGAGAGAGAAAAGTTTGGGCGGTTGATTTGAAAAGTTCTTTAACAGAAAACGAAACGGTTATCCATGTCAGAACGGTTGTCAGACCACTTGAGCCCTTTTTAGTCACTAATACACGTTAACACACATTATCCGCAGTAATTAAGTTAAATAAAAAAAGAAATTAAGTAACTTAATCTTGAAGAAAGGTAATTAAAACTGATGGTCTAAGCTGTTGGTCAAACCTGTGATGAGCAGAGTCATCACAAGCTGTTCACTCTTCAAGCTGTTCATTCAACCTGTTCAGCTTAGAAAGAACAGGTTGTGTTCAATAGCTGATCAGGTTACAGGACAATGTCTTGTATGACAGATTGAAAGAGTGAGCAGGTTGGAGGTTTGATCATCAGACCAGGTTTGAAATGAAAGCTGATATTGTCAAACCTGTTATATGCTCAAGCTATTCAAGTTTTCAGAAATTGGCTAAGTATAGAACATGCATAACCTGTTCTATCTAAGCTGTTCTGAGATACTTGAGCAGTGTGAGACATATAATAACTTAGAACATTTATGACACTTAGTCACATTTATTTAACATGCCCAGCTTTCTTACAAGATAATTCATCAAGAGGCTTGGTGAAAATATCTACAAGATGTTCATCTGTGGAAATAAAACTTACCTCCACATTACCTTTCTGGATGTGATCCCCGATGAAGTGATGTCTGACCTCTATATGCTTTGTTCTGGAATGAAAACTGGATTGTTGGAAATAGCTATGGCACTTGTATTATCACACAGAATAGGAGTTTTCCTACATACAAGTCCATAGTGTTCAAGCTGATGCTGCATCCGTAGAATCTGCCCACAGCAGCTTCCAGCAGCTATATACTCAGCTTCAGCAGTGGAAGTAGAAACTGAGTTCTGCTTCTTGCTACACCAACTTATCAACTTACCACCAAGGAGTTGACATCCACCTGTTGTGTTTTTTTTTGTCTAGCCTGCAGCCTGCAAAATTAGAATCTGAATATCCTGTTAGCTCAAGACTTGAGTCTTTGGGATACGAAAGACCCAAACCTGGTGTACCCTTAAGGTATCTGAAGATTCTTTTTACAACAGCTAGATGTGATTCTTTAGGATTAGCTTGAAACCTAGCACATAAACAGGTGAAAAACATAATATCAGGTCTACTAGCAGTTAAGTATAGCAAGCTCCCAATCATGCCTCTATAAGCTGTTACTGAAACAGCTTTGCCACTGGCATCTGCATCCAACTTTACATTGGTTGCCATTGGGGTTTTGATAGGAGAACTTTGATCAAATTTAAACTTTTTCAAAAGATCCAAAGTATACTTTCTTTGATTTATAAAAATTCCAGTTGAGGTTTGTTTAACCTGTAGTCCTAAAAAGAAAGTAAGTTCTCCTATCATACTCATTTCATATTTAGATTTCATGAGTAGTGAAAAATTCTTGCATAACTGCTCATTAGTAGAACCAAATATTATGTCATCCACATAAATTTGAACAAACATAATATCAGACTTCACCTTCTATATGAACAGTGTGGTATCCACTTTACCTCTGGAATAACCATTGCTCATAAGGAAATCAGTTAGAGTGTCATACCAGGCTCTAGGGGCTTGTTTGAGACCATAGAGAGCTTTGTCCAACTTATAGACAAAACCTGGATGATGTTCATTTTCAAAACCTGGAGGCTGCTTGAAATAGACTTCTTCTTGCAGCTTGCCATTCAAAAATGCACTCTGTACACCCATTTGAAATACCTTCATGCTCTTATGAGCAGCGTAGGCTAGAAACAAACGAATTGCCTCTAACCTGGCCACATGAGCAAATGTTTCATCATAGTCAATGCCTTCTTCGTGTCTGTAGCCTTGAGCAACTAGTCTTGCCTTATTTCTAATGACATGACCTTGCTTATCCATCTTGTTCCTGAAAACCCATTTGGTGCCAATTATTATTTTTCCTTTAGGAACAGGGACCAGCTTCCATACTTTATTTCTCTCAAACTGATTGAGTTCTTCTTGCATGGCAGTGATCCAATTGGCATCTTTAAGTGCTTCATCCACTTTCTTAGGCTCCATTAGGGACACAAAGCTAGAAAGCATACAAAAGTTTCCTAAGTTGTCCCATCTTGTTTGCACCCCTTTGTTGATGTCACCAATTATTTGATCATTTGGGTGACACCTGATCTACTTAGGATCTTGCTTCAATGAGAATACTCCTGATTTATCTTCAACAGGTCCTGTTGAGCAGCTCTCATGATTTTCAGACACACTGATATCTTGAGCCTGTTCACTTGTTGAGCATGACTCTCCATTGTTGAACATATCAGTAGAGGATCCAGGAAAATCAGCATTGATTGGTTCAGGACATGAAGTTGTAATTATGTCAGTACACTTATTCACACAGGGTGTATCAACACAATCATCATCATGCCCATCATGTTTAGCAGGTTTCACTTTGGATGTAGTGGAAGCTTTTGAGACCTTCTCTTCATTGATGGAATGCATAATATCATCAAAGCTGAATTCTCCTGAAACAGATTGAGGAACAGTTTTGGTGGAGGCACTCCAAGACTCTTCAAAGGTGACATTGATAGATTCATCTATCACCTTTCTCTTGTTGTTGTATACTCTGTAGGCTTTGGAGATAACAGAATATCCAACAAACGCACCTTCATCAGCTTTGGGTTCAAACTTTGCCAGTTGGTCCCTTTGATTCAGAATGAAGCAGGGACATCCAAACACATGGAAGTAGCTAATGTTTGGCCTCCTCCCTTTGAGTAACTCATAGGGAGTCTTGTTGAACCTTTTCACCACCAAGGATCTATTTTGGGTGAAGCAAGCAGTGTTGACAGCTTCAGCCCATAATGATGAAGGTAAACCTGATGCACACAGCATGGTTCTAGCAGCTTCAATGAGAGTTCTGTTTCTCCTTTCAGCAACTCCATTTTGTTGTGGAGTTTTTACTGCTGAAAAGTTCTGTGAGATCCCTCTTTTTTCACAAAAGTCCTCAAGAGTACTGTTTCTGAATTCAGTACCATGATCACTTCTATGCTACTTGACTTGAGCAGAGTTTAGCATTTCCATCTTTTTGATAAACCCAATAATTTCTCTAGCGGCCTCTCCTTTGCTCTTCAGAAAGATCACCCATGTAAACCTAGAGAACTCATCAACCATTACTAGAGTGTATCTTCTTCCTCCTAGACTTGGGACACTGACTGGTCCAAACAAGTCCATGTGGATTTAGAAGTGAGGAGTATCAATAGAGAAATTGTGCTTAGATTTAAAAGATGATTTTCTATTCTTGCCTTTCTTACAAGCTGTGCAGAGTTTTTCCTTAACAAAGGTTATAGAAGGCAAACCTGTTACCGACTCTTTCTTACAGAGTTTGTTGATGTTCTTGAAGTTCAGGTGTGATAGCCTTTTGTGCCATAACCAGTTCAGGCCTGCATTGCTTCTTGAGATAAAGCAGGTTTCAGTTGTGGGATCAGTAGATTTCATGTCAACAACATATACACCTTTCTTTCGTTGTGCACACAGCACAACTTTGCCTTGGCGATCCAATATGTAACCCACGTGCTCATCAAAGTTAACCTTGTAGCCATCATCACACAGTTGACTTATGCTTACAAGATTATGTTTCAGCCCAACCACATAGGCTACCCTTTTGAACATTGCAGCACCAGCTTGGAGAGTTCCATATCCTTTGGTGGATCCCTGTATATTGTCACCAAATGTGACTTTTGGCCCTTTTTAAGGCCTGAGATCACTCAGCAGGTCCTTGCAACCTGTCATATGTCCTGAGCAGCCACTGTCCAAGTACCAAACCTAGGAAGGTTGTTTGTCGTGCAGAGTGTCATGAGAAAATATTAGTTATTTTTAGGGGAACTCATCATAGGGATGAGTTCTCCTACTTCATCAACCTTTGTTGATGTACCAGTGAGACCTACACTAATATTTCCTATCTGGATGGTATCAGCTTGGATACCATCCTCATTGACTATGTTACTTCCAACACTGCTCGTTTTTGCAATGATGGAACTAGCAGAGTCAACATGCCTCATGTGCTCAGTTTCAGGACAGTCTTTGGCGATATGTGTCTTCTTCCCACACTTATAGCATTTTATTTTTTTAGTCTTTTTGGAAGAAGAACCTCCAGAAACATATTTTGAATTATTTTTGTTGATTCTGTCAGCAGGTTTAGCAAACTTATTACTATTTTGGATGAATCAACAGTTTGGGTTTAAGGCACAATAGCAACAGCTTTGCCTGTTTCTTCTTTTCTCTTTTTGGGAGGACAGATATCAAACACAAGAAGCTTGATTGGCTTTTGACCTTCCACAGGTTTGGGAAACTTATTCCCCAACTTCTCAGGTTGAGCAATGGCTTTGCCTTTGCCCTTACTGAGATGTGATGGATGTTGCCTATCAACATAATCACTGCCTTTGGTCTTGAAAGACTTACCTTCATTTATAACCAATTTTCCACTATGATTTAAAAACTTATTTGAAACCACAGCAGATTTGCTTTCACCATGAAACTTACCCCTGTTGAAAGCAGACTGCTTACCTTTTGAAAACTTTTTCTCAAAATATTTAGCATCAAAAGGATTAATAGGTCTCTTACCATCAGCTTTGGACCCAGACCCTGTTTTGTCATCAGGTTTAGAATCCACAGCTGCAGCTTGAGCTTGTTTTCCTTTCTTTTGCTTGTGTGAATCAGCAGAGCACTTAGCAGGCTGACTTGATGGAGAACATATTCCATCATCAGCTTTTAGAGCTTTTTCACACAAGCTCTCAGTATTTTGAGGCCTGACAAACCTGTTTGTTGAGACTAGCTTACCATTTACTTTCTGAATGAAAGTGCTAGGAAGCTCACCAAGAGTGGATAAGTCATCTTTCAGATTATTTATCTCAACAATAGAAGATGTTTTGTCAAGATCCCCTCCAAGATAGGCTTGGATTTGTGTAGGGATCTGTTGACTAATGCAATGGCTGACGTTTTGTGCAGATTGGCATCAAAAGTCAACTATCTTTTGAAGCTTTGCATGTTTTACGTCTGTCTCTCTCTTTTCTTCTAGTAAATGGAGTTGATGTGTTTTAACTCATCAAGCTCAGTTTCCAACTTATGGAAACTGTCCAGTTGGCTAGGTTTTATGTTAAGATCAGTTTTAAGCTTAGAGATTTCAGAGAGTAAAACATTGTGCTTCTCAACAGCAGCTTTTAAATCAACAAGCATGTATTCAAACATTTTTACTCTTTCATGAGAACTGTAAGCCATAAAGTTTTGTACCTTGTACATCATTGTGTGATTCCAGTTTTCTAAGCTGCTGAAGGCTTCAGCTTCAACCAGGTCCTGTTTGAAGTTGCTGGTTGATGGGACATCAGTGTTGGCCATCAGACAGTTGTTTTCTTCCTCATCTGAAGATGAGTCAGATTCCTCCCAATCACATGTCTCAGCCATGATCCCTTTTGCTTGTTGGAAGCCATAGAGTTTTCCAACTTTTTCAGCTTAGCCATGGCCATAAGGTACTTAACCCTATAGCCATCGTCCCTGTTTGTCTTGAATGGTTTGGATGACTGGCCAACAGCTTTAGACATACAGTTAGCAGCTATGTGACCTGTTTTGCCACATTTAAAGCACTCAACCTTAGTTTTATCAAATGCCTTCTTTTTGACAGCATTTGAGTTCCTCTGCAACATTCTTCCACCAAACCTTTTCTTGTTGAACTTTTTGACAAGCATTGCAATCATTTGCTCATCATCAAGTTCAGCAAAATCTTCACAGTCTTCCTCTTCAGACATCTCTTCCGTTTCATCATCAGTCTGTTGATCAGGTTGTGTGAACACATCACATACCTAACCAACAGGTTGTCTCACACTGGCCACCAAGGCAGCACCTCTCTTAGACATTTCCAAGGCATTTCTTTTCTGTTGCCTTGACTTCTCATCATTCAGTAGGGATCCATATAAGTTTACAAGATCCATACCTTTGATGGTGCCTGAATTTCTCAAGATAGTAGAAAAATAGTTCCATTCTTCAGGCAGGATGTCTAAGAATTTGTTCACCAGAGTTAAGCTGTCCTTTGTGATCCCAACAGCTTTGAGATCATTGATAAGAGCAGTGAACCTGGTGTAGGTTTCTATGAGTGACTCCTTTGGTTTTGCAAAGAAAAGTTCATACTGTCTAACAAGATTGTTAATCCTGTTATCCAGTGTGATTGTGAGACCATCATAGACAGTACACAAAGTATCCCACATCTCCTTTGCAGTCTTCATTTTCTCAACCTGTTTGAACACATCATCAGGAAGAGAAATGACCAGGTTATTCATGGCTTTTGCATCAAGAGCAACCAGCCTTTTGTCTTCATCAGACCATTGAGCTTTGTCCTTCTCAAAGGTTCTGATCTCAGGGGCAGCTCCTTCAACAGCAGGAGTGATAGTAGTAACAGAAGTTGGCACATAGGGACCTTCCATTACTATCTCTCGTAGTTGTACATCCAAATTCTCTAAGTAGAGCATCATTCTGCACTTCCAACCAGAGAAGTTTTGATGATTGAATTTGGGGGGTTTAGCCATTGAACCATTGTCATAGTAAGAGGATGAACTTGCAACACTGTTCTCTATCGGAAAGTAGGGAGAATGAGAGATCTAGAGTTGACACACACTGTATCTGCTTTGATACCAGTGTCCCAAAAGGTTTTCCTAGAGTATTGTTCCAAGCTCTAGAGGGGGGGGGGGGGGGGGGTAATACAACAAATTAAATTTAAACACTCTTTTCTCAATGTTTGTGTATACTATTAACAAATGTTAATTACATACAAGCTTGACTGCGGAAAGGTTCAAGCTGAGATGACAGATACAACAGATGTTTCAACTAATCTAAGACACACTCAGACTAGATACAATGAATACACTCACTTAGATGAACTTACTGATTTTACAAGACACAGATGGACAGCTTGAGTATGAACAACTTAGACACACGTACTGTTATATTCAAGCAGACTTGCATGCATGAAAAACACATTTTAATGCACGATCTGATTTCACACTCTTGATTCTTCACAATCCTTATAAGCTTCCTTTTATACTCTCACTGAGAATCTCAGTGAAGCTTCTTCATTGGACAGTGAGATAGTGAGATGTCTTTCCAAAAAGACAAATCAACTTTTCTGCACATTCTGAAAAAGCAGACTTGTCTTCATGTGGCAGAATCTTTGTCTTTTTCTTTTTGTTAATGTTGCATAAGGCTTTAACCAAAAGAGGAATGTCAACTTTGCATCTATCTTCTTTTGTTAAGGCCATTTTGATATAAGAAAAGGTCTGTCACCCTTTTCAGATATCCGTTTGTTTTCATGTAACTGAACAACTTAGGCAGGCTTTTGCAGGAACTGTTTTCCACTTTGTCTTCGACTTGTAAACTGATCTTGTAGCAAAAAACAATACATGAGGACTTGGAAACATATTCCATAAAATGTTTAGCCTGTTTACAAAGAACAGGTTCTGTTCACAAAGAACAGAACACTTAGAATCTGTCCAAGCTACTTAACAGAACAGAGCAGCGTAGACAGTTTATGTCCAGCATGTTCAGCAGACAGAACAGCTTGGACAATCTGCCTTTGTTGCAACGAATGCAACAGGGTAATCAGCTTTGGCTGATATTCCAAATCACTTTTCAGGTTTCAATAAGGCATAAACAGGCCTTAAATTATACCTTCAAGTGCATCAAACAGGTTTGATTAAAAATCTCCCCCTAAGATGTAGAGCAGGTTTGACTGAGGCCTTTTTGTGCCTAACAGTTTTCGTTTTCCGGCAATTCATCGATTATATTAAATCGGTTTTAATTAAAAGTTAAGTTTTAATGTTGAAATTAAAATTAATGGTAATTTTAATTTATAAACTAGATTTAATTTATGCATTTAATATTTAGTTCCATATAATGCATTATTAAAAAGAAAGTTTAATTTAAGGATTCTATTTTCAAATTGATGAAATCGTGACTTTGAGTTTCATGCTCGGTCATGTTTTAATATTTTGAGATTTGATCTCGTCATTAACGTTTTTGGTAGAAATTGTTTAAAACCATAAAAAAAGTTTTTGGTGTTATTTAAGATGATCAATTTTTTTAAAATCCTTTAATGAAAATATTTTATTGGTAAAAAATTGTTCATTTAGAAAATTGACATTTTAAATAAAGTTTGTTTATTTTTGGAAAGGTGTTTTCAATTAAATAATAGTTGATTGATAATTACTTAAAAGAAGTTTAAATTATTTATCAATATAATTTCAAAATAATAACTATATATATTAAAGGTTGTTTAATAAAAGTTTCTTAAAATAGTAAGATTAGTTTTCAAAAGTGTTTGAATGGTTAATTGAATATTTTAAGAAAAGTATAGTTATGAATCCAAAGATAATGCAAAGATGGAATTAAATTTGAAATTTTTCAGGAAAAAGTTTCTAATTATTGAAAGTATTCCTAAATTTCGAGTTTACGAACCATATTAAATTTAAGAACGATATTGGACATGATTACTTCAATTAATGGCAGATTAATTGGTCTTGGAATTATTTTCATGGCAAGATGAACATAAATTCTGGATTATTAATATGCTTTACTGCTTTGTTAATGTTTGTGTCATAGCCAAGCCTTGAGACCCCTTTGTTTATGATGGTTGTTTATATAATCTTAATGTTTGCTATTTTTTATTATTGGTTATTTTTGGGAAGGCCTGCGTGCCATTGTGTTGGTACACCCTGTGTGACGATAGCAGTCTAAGTCGTATTAGCATTTTGTCTAAGTCATGTCACAAAGTATTGAATACTAACTAATGTTTGATATATGTGTTTATGTGTGTTTGATATTTATTGATTGTATGTTTGAACTTGATGTAATGTATTACAACAAGTTCAAACATAAAGTCCAAAGATTAATTAAAACATAAGTTAAATCATATATTCAAATACAAGTTGAACATGAGAAATTCGAATATAGGTCAAATTCGAATTTAATATGGAGGTAAATTCGAATGTGTCTTGAAGACAAACTCGAATGGGCCTTGGGCCTGGATTCGAGTTTGTCCAATGACAAACTCGAATGGACCTCTATAATTAGGGATTAACTCGAATCATTAAGGGACTTTTGCAGAATTCGTGTGAGTAATTAGCAAAAGGCGATCTCGAGTTTATCAGCTGATAGTGTGTTAGTTCGGAGAGAATCATCACGTAGGTTCGTTCGTCGTCGATCGTACAACGTTGTGGTAGTCTCCGTGTTCCGTGTGAGTGTTATATCCGTCATGCCGCCAACGAGGATTCCGCACTCGTTGGTGTGTGTCGCGTCTAGATAGATCTGTAGTTTCAAGACCTTACAAGTGGTATCAGAGCCAACGGGTTGTTCTTCGTGTTCTTAGTGTTCATAAAGATACGTCCTAGGTTTCTTGACGCTTTTGGACAGTTAATCTCACGTGTATGTGCTTTTTCGAGCTTATCAAATTGGAATCCGGGAAATGCTTTGTTGTAGTTTACGTTTTAGATCAAAATCAGTGTTTTTCCTAGTAAAAATATTGATTTAATCTGAAAAACGTGAAAAACTCGAGGTATTAGCCGTTTCTCGAATTTGCGGCGCTCGACTTTGTTAAGGAGAAATTAGGGTTTTGCTCATTCTCGAGTTTGATCAAAATACGCTCCTTTCGAGTTTCCTAAAAAGTTTTCGAGTTTAGACATTTCGAATTTACTTTAGGATTCGACTTTGCCCTAAAGTCGAATAGGGGCTTCGAGTTTATCTAGGTTTCGAGTTTGAGTAGTTTTCGAATTAACCTGGAAGTTCGACTTTAGAGACCTTCGACTTTGTCATCACATTCGAATTTAATTGGATTACAGAACTTAACTCGGATTTAATCCCAAATAGGTTTAAATTTAATTAGTTTCGAATTTACCTAAATTCGAAATAATCAATTTAAATTAATTTCGAATTAAATTATTTAAGTTAAAATTCAATTATTTTTGAAACAATGACAAGTCTACAACGGTTTCTGGAGATGGATCACGAGGTCGGTAAAGCAAATATTCCGCCAAAGTTGATGAAACTTGAAGATTATTACTGGTGGAAGGATCGGTTTGCCGACTTCATGCGCTTTAATGATATACGCATGTGGATTTGTATTGACGAGGGATACATTCCACCAACAGCTGAGGTAGAAGGACGGCAAAAGGTTGTTCCTTATTCTAACATGAAGGATGAAGACAAAAAGCTGTTTGAAGCAGAGAACCGTGCATACGCTATCATAAGAATGGCGTTACCTCAGGATATATTACACACTTTCCGAAATCAGAAGACAGCGAAAGAGCTGTGGGAGCCATTGGAAAAAAGGTGTGAGGGTAACCCGAGGGTTAGAGGAAATGTATGGAGATGCTCAAGCAGCAGTTTGCGATCTTCAATGCATTGAAGGATGAAAAACTGGATGATACTATCACACGCTTTTATCATCTGCTGACTGAGTTAGACAGTCATGATATTGAGTATAGTGACACTGAGAAGAGTAATAAGCTTCTGGATGCTTTACCGGCCAAATGGGCGATGTACGTGGCCTTGATTAAGCATGATGAGGATTAATACTATACTCTGACTTTAGAGAATGTGGTGGGAAAGCTGAGGGCGTATCATTTTGAGTTACTGAAGGCAGAAACGGATTATGAACAAGTTCAAAATCCTGCAATGTATTTTGGAAAATCAAAACCTTCAGTGGTCGCTGAAATGAAGACAGCTACAGCTTTCTTCTCGGGAGAAACATCGTCACCAGCTGAGCCAGAAGACGCACAGAGTAGAGCTTTCTTAGGGTTTGGTAGACCAGAAGAACAGCAGCATCAGGCTACGCCGACATCTACATCTCAGGGATATACTAAGATGCCTATGAGCGCTAAATCGGCTGACGACCATCTGAATCTGTTGGATTCATTCGTGGCCGCATACGGAAATTACGTTCAGGGCAAAATCAACGATCCTGCACTCTGGGATGAGGATTACGATCAGGTAGACCCTGATGACCTTGAAGAGATGGATCTCCAATGGCAACTGGCCATGGTAAGTCAACGGGTTAAGAGGTTCATCAAACGGACTGGAAGAAATCTGAATATGAGTAACAACATGATTGGCTTCGATAAGTCCAAGGTAAAATGCTACAACTGTCAAGGGTTAGGACACTTCGCTAGACAGTGTCAGAGACCGAAGGTAGAGAATTACCAAGGACAGAATCAGAATCATGGACAATATCAGAACCAATCACAACAGCGATATCGTCCGAGTACTTCAACCAGTCAAGCAAATATAGCTGGTCTGTTATCTAATGTCACATCAGACAGACAGCTAGACGGTACTTATGACTGGAGTACACATCCAGAAACGAACGCTAGAGCCTTTATGGCTGAGGTGATTGACACTGGATGTGACGGGGCAGAGCAGAACACAGGGGACAGCAGTCGCACTGAAAGAAGTCCGATGTGGGTGGAGAAGTCAGATGATTAGACGATTTTGGAGTTTGCCGCTCAGATGGCCAACGTGGAATCAGATAATACAAAGGTAAGTCTGCACTTTTCTCTTTTCCATGAATTGTGTGTTTTATGTGCTACTTCTAACGATAGGTTAAATTTAGTTCTAGAATCAAATCAAACCATATCTGCTCAAAATGAAACATTAAAAACAGATAATGCTAGCCTGATGGATATAAAGCAAGATCTTAGGGATAAGCTTAAGGCTGATGCGCAGGATGTTATAGTTCTAAAGGACAAACTGAGCGAACAGTGTGTTAGGTTAGAACTCATGTATGAACATGTTGAGGCATTAACCAAGGAGCTGAAAACCAGAGACATAGAGCTAGCTGAGTCTAAGGTGAAGGTAGCTGAGGCAAATAGTAAACTTGAAAAGTTTTTGACCTAGGGAAAATTTTAGATGCACAACGTCAATCTAAAAAGCCTGTAGGTCTAGGATATCATGAGAGTCCTCCACCGTTCAATGACAACTATGTCCCTGAACCTCAGGAGAGAACTGAGAAATCAATAGACTTAGAGGAAATATCTGAACCAGTGTCTGAACCTGTAAAGGAAAATGCACCTAAGGTGACTAATACTAATGTTAACATTAAGAAAGTTAAATTTGTGCCTTCCTCTAGTGATACACCTGTAGGAAAACACAAAATTGACTTTAATGATCAGGATGATGAACCAGTCACTATAGATGCACCAAAAGAACCAGACACTAGTGAGACACCTAAGTCAAAGGGCACACACAAAAAGTCAATTGACAAAATGTCTTGCTTTAGATGTCATGAAAGGGGGCACATTGCTTCTAGCTGTCCGTATAGGAAAGTAGACAATACACCTAAGACAGGAAAGCCAGAACAAGTTAAACCTTCTACAAGTGTTGCGAGCACTAGTAGTTCTAAGAGTACCGAGAAAACTGTGCAAGCTACACCAAAAACTGCTGTGAAACAAATACCGGTAAAAGGTGGACCAAAAGAAGTGATTAGGATTAATTCACCAAATTGAGTCATCAATCAATCTAGGTCTGGACCACAACAACAATATAGGAGCACAACACCTAGCAGAGCTTACACTCCGGTTAGGTCACACACTCCTGTTAGACATCACACACCGGGTAGAGTTCAGGGATATCAGTCTGAAATGAATTATGATCGTAATTATTCAAGAGCTCCACAGCAAATGCCGACACAAAGGCAAAGAGTGAATTTAAATCACTCAGCACCACAACAAACTCCAGTTCAAAGACCCAAGTCACCTGAAAGGAGAGATGGGTATTTGAAAGAGTTTCAGTATGTGGACGAGAATGGTATTACCAAGTCAGTTATGGCTTGGGTTCCCCGTGATAACTAACCTATCTTCTTTCATGTGCAGGAGATAACCACAGGTCTAAACAACAAATGGTTCGTCGACAGTGGGTGCTCCAGGCACATGACAGGGGAAAGAAGTCTACTTACGGACTTCAAGGGAGGGAACAGGGGATTTGTATCATTCGCGGGAAATAAGGGAGGAAACATCACGGGTACTGGAGTAGTCACTAATGGGACGATCAAATTGGATCAAGTTTATCACGTTGATAAACTGGTTCATAATCTCATTAGTGTCTCTCAAATCTGTGATAAGAAGAATTCAGTGCTGTTCACATATACTGAGGCGTTGGTGCTAAAACCGGGGTTCAAGATACCTGAAGAGTGGATATTGATGAGGGCTCCAAGGAAGAATGACTTGTACATGCTCGACATGAATAAGCCTGAATCTTCAATGGGACCAATCTGTTTGTTATCTAAAGCTTCAGAAACTGAGTCGGTTTTGTGGCACAGACGCATGGCACACTTGCACCTGAGAAAGATGAATTATATTACGAAGCATGGGTTAGTGCAAGGTGTGCCTATGAAGAGTTTTCAGTTCGAGGATAAGTGTCTACCATGCAAGAAGGGCAAACAACATAAGAAGACGCACAAATCCAAGACTCAGAACTCCATCGCTGCCACATTCGATTTGTTGCATATGGACCTCTTTGGACCAATCAACAAAAGGAGTATAGGTGGTAGTTGGTGCTGTTTAGTTATTACTGACGATTACTCACGTTTTTCTTGGGTTTTCTTTCTAGGTACAAAGGACGAGACGGCTTCCAACCTCATCGGGTTCTTAGACCAAGTGGAGAATTCCTATGGAACAAGGGTTAAACGACTTCGTAGTGATAATGGAACAGAGATTAAAAACACTGTATTTGGTGTATATTGCCTATCAAAGGGCATAGTGCATCAATTTAGTGCACCCTATGAGCCACAACAAAATGGGGTGACCGAACGAAAGAACATGACACTGATTGAGGCAGCAAGGACCATGCTTTCGGATTCAAAGCTTCCTACCATGTTTTGGGGGGAGGCAGTGAATACCGCATGCCATATTTTAAACCGGGTCCTTATTGTCAAATCTTTGAACAAAACCTGTTATGAAATTTTGAATAAACGGCCACCTAATTTAACTGGCTTCGAACCTTTTGGGATACCATGTACTTTATTGCGAACAAAACATCAACCTAAGTTTGGTGAAAAGGCTGACGAAGGATACTTCCTAGGTTATGTGTCGAACTCACCAAACAAACGGGTTTTTAACAAAACTAATGGTACAGTAGAGATTGTGTATAACATTGAAGTCACAAGTTATACACATGAACCCCAAACAGGTCCGGAATGGATATTTGACTATGACAAACTGTTTGAGTCATTTTACATTCCTTTGGATGAAAATGCAGGTACGATCGAAAAGGATATGGCGACGTTGAATCTGGATGACGAGGGTTATAGCTTTCCGAGGACTACATTTCAATCAACATCCGAGCCTACTTCAACTCAAGATGGATCTCTAGAAGTAACTGATTCAGAAGCACCTACAAATGAGAATCAGACTCAGACAACAAATTCCAACTCTGAGGAAACTGTCCACGAGGAAGGAAATGTGGAATCTGAGGTCGTTCCCCCGTTAGGTGAAATAGGATCAAATTTAGGAGATAATCTGAGAGTTGACGAGATAGAGACATCTAGGATCAACAAAAACCATCCTATAGAAAGCATCATAGGAAATCCTAATGCGGGTGTGCGGACTAGGAGTAGTTTAAATAACAACACTGTGTTGTTGTCGATGATAAATGCCTCCGAGGCCTTTCATACCTGCCTCTATTCTTGTTTCATCTCGCAAGTAGAGCCGAAAAACGTGCAAATGGCACTAAAAGATAACTCTTGGGTTGAAGCGATGCAGGAAGAACTCTCTCAATTTTGGAAACTAGAAGTGTGTGAGTTAGTTCCATTACCTCGAGGGGAAATAGCAATAGGAACCAAATGGGTTTTTAAGTGCAAAAGAGACCGATCGAGGTATAGTCACTCGCAACAAGGCAAGGTTAGTTGTAAAGGGTTTCAACCAAGAGGAGGGAATCGATTACAATGATGTGTTCGCGCCAGTAGCGAGGTTGGAAGCAATTCGTTTGTTTCTGGATTTTGCTTCCTTCAAGGGCTTTAAGGTTTATCAGCTAGACGTTAAGAGTGCTTTCCTCTATGGGAAAGTGAAGGAACTGGTGTATGTAGAACAGCCGCCCGGGTTTACAGATCCGAAGTATCCAGACAGAGTATATCGATTAGATAAGGCTCTGTATGGATTGCATCAAGCACCAAGGGCGTGGTACGAGACTCTGTCCAACCATCTGTTAGAAAATGGGTTTGAAAGAGGAAGGATAGACAGTACGCTATTCGTTAAGCGAAAGGGAGAACACTTCATCTTGGTACAAGTGTACGTCGATGATATTATCTTTGAATCATCAGACGAGCAAATGTGCAAGGATTTTGAGAAGGTGATGAAGTCAAAATTCGAGATGAGTGCAATGGGTGAGTTGAACTTCTTTTTGGGTTTGCAAGTTGACCAGAAGAAGGAGGGGATGTTTATCCATCAGACGAAGTATGTCTACGACGTATTAGAGCGCTTCGGGATGGAAGGAACAAAACTGACATCTCATTTCTGGACGCCGATTCAAGTGAATCACAATCTCGGACCGGGTACTGAAAGTGATACCGATGTGGATCCGACGTTATAACGGGCCATGATTGGGTCACTTATGTATTTAACTGCTTCAAGACCTGATATTATGTTTGCTGTTTGTATTTGTGCTAGGTTTCAAGCTAATCCGAAAAAGATGCACATGAAAGCTGTGAAGCGAATTCTACGATACCTCAAGTCGAAACCGAAGCTGGGACTTTGGTATCAAGCGGAGGGCGATCTGGAATTGGAGGCGTTCACGGATTCAGACTACGGAGGATGCAGCTTGACGCGCAAATCAACAACTGGAGGTTGTCAGTTCCTAGGAGGGAGACTCGTTTCCTGGCAATGCAAGAAACAGACTTCGGTAGCCGTGTCAACGTGCGAGGCCGAATACGTTGCTGCTGGTAGTTGCTGTTCATAGGTTTTGTGGATACAACAACAATTGCGGGATTACGGTTTGACTTATACTCATACTCCTATTAGGATATATAACCATTCTACAATTGCTATAGCTAATAATCTAGTTAAACACAGTAAAACCAAGCACATAGACATAAGACATCATTTTATACGTGATTGTGCTGAAAAGAACTTAATCAAGCTGGTAAAAGTGGCAACGGATGATAATAATGCTGATTTATTTACCAAAGCTTTTGATAAGTCACGATTTGAGTATTTGATTCAACTAAATGGAATGCGTAACCCATAGTGAACTGACCTTAGTAGAATTTTATTTCCTTTTGTAGCAGTAGTTTATATTTCTTTTTATAGGAAGTTTAGTAAATTAGGATAGTTTCTATTTTTAGTAACTTAGTAGGTTATAGTATTTTCTTGCTATTACTTATGAAAAACAAAAAAAAAAGAAAAAAAAAAGAGAGAAAACCATAAAAAAATTCAAAAAAAGTGAATATCAGAAAAAGAGTTAAAGTCTTAGATGCATAGGTTCAAAGTGACGAGAATTAGCACAGTTAATACAAACTCTAAGTGTTTAGCTTTCACACATAATGCACCTAAAATTCTAAGTGTTGTACATTATCTAGTTAGATATGTTGGTAGGCATAATACATATAGGGAGTCTCAAGGCTAATAAAATATTCAAGAAAAAGTCAAACGTGACACTAACTTAGATGTATGACCAATCGATCTTAATTTTTATGTTAGAGTCATACAGACATTGATTATAAATGAGGTATGCAAACTTTCTGGGGATGTATAGCAACATCAGATACACTTAAAATGGAAAGAATAGAAACACTATACTGAGTCGAGAGTCAAAACAAGTAACTCTGTTGTACGTAAGTACAGACCTGTTGCCTCTGTTTTGATTCGAGTTAGCAAGATATGTCGCTTTGTTGTACGTCGGTACAGACCTGTCACCGCTGTCTTGCTAGCTTTAAAAATAAACCTTAAGACAAACTAAGACACTTTGTTTTATGTAAATACAGGCCTGTGTCCGATGTTTGCCTTTTAAAGAAAGTTTGCAAGTACCAAAAAGTTAGAATCATTGTGTGTATGCCTTGATCATAAAAGTATGTCTATGTCTGAGTCACGTAAGATAATTTCATGATAAATAAAACGGCCAAGGGATATTCCGAAATGTAACATGTTTAAAGGGAAAACAATACCAACAACCGGCTAGAAATATATGTCACGCCAAACAATCAAAGGAATAAAAAATTCCTAAGTGTGAAAGTTTAAGTACTGAAAGTGCGTATTTGACACCGCTATCTGATTGAACCTTTCTTTGACTATACTCGTCAAAAATACTCTGTTAAGTATTTAGTATAGGTTGTAAATTTTAAATAATGTGGTTTAGTCTGAGTTTAATTTTTGTTCACAATTTTTTTTATCTTAGTTTATTTTACTTTTAAAAATTTATTTCCTTTTATTTTTATTTTTATTTTTACTTAGGAAAAAGGTCAAAATTTACTGACGGTGCATTCCTAGTTGAATAAAATAAACATTGCGTGAAAATTTTGTGCTTAGGGTAAAAGATTTGGCATAGTTTATTCCGTTACACGAAAAGGTTGAAAAAGGTGCAAAAGTTGAAAAAGTTGAATTTATTTCAAAGATTTTCGAAATTTTCAAAACTATTCAGACTAAATTCGAGTCTAAGCAAAATTCAGGGCCTCGAGTTTGACAGTAAACTCGAGAAAGGTATCAAACTCGAAGAAGGTCGGTATAAATAGGTCAACAGTGATAGTCATAAATCACCTACCTTCGACTTTGACCCTTCGAGTTTATCACCAGCGATCTCGAGTTTATTACTTCGAATTTGACGATTTTCGAGTTTCACACTGTTTGACAACTTTTGTCCATTTGTGTTCGAGATTACCAACAAATATAGGTATAATCAATAGTATTTGTACGAGATTTAAGTGGTTTTAGACTCCATTTGAGCCAAAAATTAACGGATTTTGAAAATTTTATTGGTGGAAAGTTTGTTTTTCAAAATTCCAAACTTTGAACCGGTGAAAAGTCAAATTGATAATAAATATCTTTGATTAGAACCTATTAGGACTAATAGATATGATTTTCTACGTCTAAAAAGGTTAAAATCTTGGAATATTGGGATCCAAATGACCGACAGATTCGAGTTTGTCACTAAACTCGAATAAGTTATTAAACTAGAATGAGTGCTTCGAATTTGTTGTTCAAATTTATTGTTCGAATTTGTCTTTATATTCGAATTATTTGTTTAAAATTTAAATTAAACTTGTAGAAATTCATAAGTGTTGGATTTTGTACTTATACAAGTTCAAAATAAAACAAATTTGAATTTAAACAAGTTTATTTCTTTTTAATAATTCTAATATCTTATATGCTGTATTGTGCAGACATGGCTGATCGAATTTTTGTTCCCAAGCATAACATGGTCATCTCTCCTGACCATGCGATTCCAGAGGCTCAAGCCTTCCGCCAGATGGTGGATTTTCTGATTGGATCAAGGATTGCTTATGCTCTATCCCATGACATTCAGATAGTCATCCCTTACGTTCGTCAGTTTTGGGATCACTTGCAAGTGGACTGTACTGTTACTCTGACAGTACTAAGGACGAGGGTTGCTGGACACCCTCTAGTGTTTTCAGCCGATATGCTACGTCAAGTTTTGCAGCTTGGATCTCGGGAACACGAGAATGGGCCGATTGACTTCCCGTTATCTATCAGGCAGGTGGCTTTTGTTAGAATGGGGTATAGCCTGGACGTAACTAAGTCTTCCGACATGAAAAGTGGGCTTATCAGACAATGGCGATATTTGGCACATGTCTTCATGGTATGTTTTGCTGCGAAGAAAGCTGGCTTCGATTACATTGTATCGAAGATTCAGTCCGGAATGATAGCATTGGTGTACTATCAACGGTTTAGCTTCTCTGAGATGTTCTTTTCTGAGTTTGTTCAACAAATAACAGCTCCAGACAGAGAAAGATTTCTACTATATCCGCGATTCGTGATGATGCTGATCAGACATTTCCTGCCAAACCTGCCACAGCTGAACGAAATTCAAAGCGTTGCTGTCATAGACAAATGAATTTTTGCCGATTGCTCAGCTCATTGAGGAAGACTGGCTAGGCCGGTGGATGCACCTCTTTTTGGTGCAGTAATCAATCCTGATTTTGTAGTCCCTGAAGGTGCCAACTAGGCAGGGGATTTACAGGTTCCGCAGCAACCACAACAACAGCAATAGCCACAACCTAGGCCTCAGCAGCAGAGGAGGAGGCAAAGGCCATCCGCGAGACAAATTCAGGCTGATAGGCCTTCTACAAGACAAGCTCAAGAGCCGAAAGAGGCTGGTCCTTCAAGGGCACCATCTGTATCTGATCCGACACTTCAAACATTGGAAGAGATTTGGGCAGCCGGTCCGAATGCTAATGAGGAAATCACTGCTGAACTCGTTGGAGATCTCTTGGAGCCTCCAGAAGGAGAAGTTGATGTTTTTAAACAGATAGATGAGTATCAACCTGAGCCAGAAGGCGAAGCTGTTTCAACTTCTGATTCTGAGTCAGAAGAAACTGAGGAGATTGAGGTTGAGGCCCCAGATACTGTGACTGCAGATCTGTCCATTCAAATAGGGACATATGGATCACGATTTGTTGTGATTGATGAAGTGGTTAGAAGGAAAAGAGCTTCAAGGGAGTCAGATGACTCAGATTATGAAGAAGAGGAAGTAGTACCTTTGATACCTCGACAAAGGGCCAAAAGGCACAGGTTTATGCAGGGAGCTTCGTCTGCCTCTGCTTTCGAGCCTGAGATTCCATCCGCTCAACCATCTGTTCAACCACCAATCACGCCGTCACAAATCACATCAATTCCATCCACTTCATCCACCTTCACAGACACCCAGTGTTTCTCAGAGCTGAGAAGCAAGGTAGACTTCCAGACAGTCCAAATATTTTAACTCACAAAAGCAGTCAGCGAGCTTCAGGAGCATAATGTAAAGATTGATCAAGAAAATCTTGAATTGAAGACATTTGTCGCTGATCAGGCTGCTGAGATCAGAACTATGAGGTCCCTACTCGAGCAGCTAATGAAAAATCTTAAGGCTCAGAGGGAGACGAGTTGTAAGGATACTGAGGAGCATTGCAGGGGAAATGATGATGAAGATGAAGGCGATGATCCCAATGCACAGAAAGAGAATGAGCCAGTAGATTTTTCTGCTGCTCTAAATGCTGAAACTCAAGGGGAGCCTGTTCAAGGAGGAGAAGGAGGAGAAGCAAGCTCCTCGAAGGTGGTCGAGAGCGATATGAATGAAATCATTGAAGCTCTAATGGATATCGAGGAAGAGCCTTTAGATTTTGAATTTGATTTTGAAGATGATGTAGAGGATTTGAAAGAAGGAGAATTTGTGCCAGAAGATGTAGCTGATTAGAAATCTGATGAGGAGGTTGTGGTAGATGAAGATGACAATGTAGATGAAGTAATCATTCAGTCACAACCTATCACAGAACAATATGAGCATAACGATTGTCACACCCTGCTACCCCGGTTGGCAGCGAGGCGTGACGAGTGCGGAAGCGTAACCATAATCATAATGAACGACCACTATATGGACGTTTTTAAAATACATCGTTAAAGCTTTAAAGCATAGTAATGTTTTACATGAGAAATGAAGTTCGCACAAATACAGAGATTTAATTACATAATTAACATATCCAAAATAATGCAGCTAAATCTCCGTTAAATTGAATATGCATGCGACTCCATGGATGCGGAAGCTTGAAAGTAAAATACGTCCGAGGCATACTTGCTTTAATTTCCTGAAAATACACGCTAAAATACGTCAACAAAAATTGTTGGTGAGCTCATAGGTTTACACGTAAATCTGACTTGTATGGACAACAAAATAGAGATTGAATTTATAAAATCATAAATTCCTTGTTATGTATTACATATAAACCATCATGCAACCGAAACTTAATTTAAAATGAGTTTGCCCTGTGCAGTATTCCCATACGTAATACCGTTTGTTGAATATATATGCACCCGCTGTTAGCCAAACCAACTAACCCGAGTGGGGGACATGACTCCCAATAGATCTATCCACAATATATTCGCGCTTACAAATAAATGCAATTAACGGTTCATGATATCAGAGCTAATGGAACCCAATGTGTAATACATAATAGAAATGAAAGTATTTCCGTGTCCATATAAAAACGAAGCATGTATTTCATCCCCAAAACATAACAGTGTGAAAATAGGGGCTATGAGAACTCACCGGAATTGCGATGGCAAAAATCTAACGTGAAAAGCTTTTAGCGTAAAGTGACGGATGATGCACCGAGCGAGATTAAACGGGTCCTAAATGATAATAAGGGCTTAATATCTCTAATATATATGATGATATATATATTTATAGATTTTTATGTCTTAAATCACCCAACATTACAAGTTTATAAATAAAATTTGCTTAAAACGTCAAGTTTATATATATATATATATATAATTTTCCAGCTTTTTCGGAGGTTTTTCTGCCTACTTTGAGGCTGTTTTTGACCAAGCTCCAAAATGTTTTAGACTTTGGTTTTCTAGGACATTAAACTACTATATACAAAGGATTTTTAGAATCAAGAACGGCCATTTTTCGAGTTGTTTAGGTTGGTGAAAAAGCTCGTTAAAAACGCTATGTTGGCCATTTTTGAGCTGTCAAACTTTCGGTTTCCCAAACAATTTCTGAAGGTCTTAAACTTCAAAATAAATTAATAAAAATTACAGATCTATAGTTAAGACATAGATCTAACGTTTGAGACAAGAACCAACTCATTTCGTTGAGTTATGAATTAGTTATGATTTTTCAAAGTCGATATAAATTTTCTGCCGAAATTCCGTAGTTTATAAACTTCAAACAACTTATGATTCTTGTTGTTTATTCAAAGACTACTTGTATAAAAGTCATAATAGTTATAAAAACACATATATATCACATGTTTTCATAATATTATCACTTTTATAATGTGTTCATATATTCATAAACACATTTAAAGAAACAACTTAAAAATAAAAACTAGAAACTTATAAACTTGAGTTTTTTTATGAAACTTGTTGTTGTAGGTGATTATATATATTATGCAAGACTTATATAAATATAAATATAAGATGATATAAGCTAGTATTTACTTACTTTGGGGTATTAGAAAGATGAAACCAAGTAGAAGTTGAAACTCTTGGAAGATTTCACCCAAAAACACTTGAAAATTACAAGAATATGAAAGTTGCACCACTTTGGCTTTGGCTTGAGGCCTTGGCCGGTTTTGAAGAGAGGAAATGAGAGAATGATTTTGCTTTGCAAGGTGTGAGAAATGAGGTGAAGTGGTGGTTATATTTATAGAGGTGAAAAAGGTGGTGAAATGATGAAAATAGTGAAAAATCTTGGATGAAAGGAAAGAGGAGGATTTGATGGTGAAATGTTGAGTAAAAAAATGCATTCTTTTGGTCCTTGTGTACTACATAGGGCCAGCCTATGTAGTGTATTTTTGGTGTATTTTTTTTTGTATAAAAGTATTTAAAATGTATTCTTGTATTTCCCTTTTTTTTGTAAATTCATAAATACTTTTGTATGCATTGTTTTAATTAATTGTTTTAGTCTTGCATAATTAATGTTAAGTAATTGTATTAGTGTATGATTAGTGTCACTAATCATAATTTAATTATGTACTTAGTTGAATTAATCCCTCATATCGCAAATTGATCGGATTAATTGATTTCCCGATTCATCGCACCGATGAATTTGATTCTAATTGAGTTGAATTTTCTAATAAACCTTGTTAATCACTTGATTAATTTCTAATGACCACTGATTAGCTTATAATTGACTATAAAATACAGATTAGGGCTTTGTTGCTAACCTGGTTTAGTGCCGGATGTTACAGTCTCCCCCTGTTAAGGGAATTTCGTCCCGAAATTAGCTCGTGTTCTCCACTCCTTGAGTACCTGAGAATAGGTGAGGGTATTTTTCTCGGAACTGATCTTCACGTTCCCACGTAAATTCAGGACCTCGCTTAGAGTTCCATCTGACTTTTATTATCGGGATCCGACTGTGCTTGAGTTTCTTGACTTCTCGGTCCATTATTTCTACAGGTTGCTCAATGAAGTTCAACTTATCGTCTAACTCCAGCTCGTCCATAGGTATAACGAGTGATTCATCAGCCAGACACTTCTTAAGATTGGACACGTGGAAGGTATTATGAACGTTACTAAGCTCTGGGGGTAGATCGAGTCGGTAAGCTACCGGGCCAATTCTTTTGGTGATCTTGAATGGTCCGATATAACGAGGATTGAGTTTTCCTCGTTTCCCAAAACGGATTACGCCCTTCTAAGGCGAGACTTTTAACATTACTTGATCTCCCTCTTGGAACTCCAAATCCTTCCGTCGAATGTCTGCATAACTTTTCTGCCGATCCCGCGCGATTTTTAACCGGCTACTAATCTGGGCTATCTTTTCTGTAGTCTCCTGGATGATTTCCGGTCCAGTAATCTGACTATCTCCTACTTCAGCCCAACAAAGAGGTGATCGACACTTTCGCCCGTAGAGTGCCTCGAATGGGGCGGTCTTAATGCTCGAGTGATAGCTGTTGTTATAGGAAAACTCGACTAATGGCAGGTGCCTGTCCCAACGTTTGCCAAAATCGACGACACATGCCCTCAACATGTCTTCCAAAGTCTGAATCGTCGTTTCACTCTGACCATCCGTTTGCGGGTGATAGGCTGTGCTCATATCTAAGCGTGTACCCAATGCTTCTTGCAATGACTGCCAAAATCTTGATGTGAACCGGCTGTCCCTGTCTGATATAATTGATACAGGTACTCCATGTCTTGAGTGTTAACTTATCCATCTTATCAGTCTCCTTGATTGGCAGGAAATGTGCGGTTTTGGTAAGTCGATCCACAATCACCCAAATAGTGTCATAACCTCCAGAAGTCTTTGGCAACTTGGTGATGAAATCCATGGTGATGTTTTCCCACTTCCACTGGGGTATTTCTGGTTGAACTAGCAATCCTGATGGTTTTTGGTGCTCAGCCTTAACCTTCAAACATGTTAAGCACTTGCTGACGTAGATAGCAATGTCAGCCTTCATATTTGGCCACCAGTACATTCCTTTCAAATCGTGGTACATCTTATCTGACCCTGGATGAATAGCATATCTTGTCTTATGCCCTTCATCCATGACCAGCTTCCTTACTCCTCCGAGTTTTGGTAACCAAATTCTGCCCATGAAGTATCGACATCCATCTGGCTTGATTTCAAACTGCTTATCCATACCTCTCAAGGCTTCATCCAGTAGATTACCCTCCTTGACTGCTTCTTCTTGTGCCTTGCGGACTTGAGAGTTTAGGTTTGACTGTATAGTCATGACCAAAGCTCGGAGTTTCAAGGGTTTAACCCGTTCCTTTCGGCTCAGGGCATCGGCTACGACGTTCGCCTTCCCCGGATGATAACGAATTTCGCAGTCATAATCGCTAAGTAGTTCAACCCAACGACGCTGCCTCATATTTAATTCTTTCTGATTCAGAATATGCTGAAGGCTTTTATGGTCTGTGAACACCGTGCACTTAGTTCCATACAGGTAGTGCCTCCATATTTTGAGAGCAAACACCACTGCTCCAAGCTCTAAGTCATGAGTCGTATAATTCACCTCGTGAATTTTGAGCTGTCGTGATGCGTAAGCAATGACTTTATCCCTTTGCATGAGCACACAACCTAATCCATTCTGTGAGGCATCACAGTAGACCACAAAATTTTCAGTCCCTTCGGGTAAGGACAGAATTGGTGCACTACACAACCTTTGCTTTAACTGCTGAAACGCCTTTTCATGCTCTTCACCCCAGATATACTTCACATCCTTCCGAGTCAATTCTGTTAAGGAACCTGCTATCTTTGAGAAGTTTTCGATAAATCGTCTATAATAACCGGCAAGTCCTAGAAATTGGCGGATTTCCGTGGGGGTTCTAGGAGTCGCCCAGTTCTTTATGGCCTCGATTTTTGATGGATCAACTTGGATTCCCTGGCTGTTGATCACATGTCCAAGGAATTTAACTTCTCGCAACCAATATTCACATTTTAAAAACTTGGCGTATAACTGTTCCTTCTCTAACAACTCCAAGATCAGCTTGAGATGTTGTTCATGCTCCTCCTTATTTCTGGAATAGATGAGAATATCGTCTATGAACACTATTACAAATTTGTCCAGATACGGTTTACACACTCGATTCATGAGGTCCATGAACACGGCTGGTGCGTTAGTCAAACCGAATGTCATTACCTGGAATTCGTAATGTCCATAACGAGTTCTGAATGCTTTCTTGGGTATGTCTTCTTCCCGAACCTTTACTTGATGATAACCGGATCGCAGATCAATCTTAGAGTAGAAGCTAGATCCCTGTAGTTGGTCAAACAGGTCATCAATTCTGGGGAGAGGGTAGCGGTTCTTTACCGTTAACTTGTTTAGCTCTCGGTAGTCTATGCACATTCTAAAGGATCCGTCTTTCTTTTTCACGAACAAGACCGGAGCTCCCCAAGGTGAGGAACTTGGTCGAATGAATCCTTTATCCATCAACTCTTGTAATTGATTGGATAGTTCTTGCATCTCAGAAGGGACGAGTCTATATGGGGCTCTTGCGACCGGTGCAGCTCCCGGCACCAAATCGATTTGAAACTCTACTTGCCTAGTTGGCGGAAGTCCAGGCAAATCTTGCGGGAAGACCTTCGGATAGTCACAAACCACTGGAATATCCTCGAGTCGCTTTTCCTCCGACTCTTTTTCTATAATTTGTACTAGTACTGCATGACAACCTTTCCTAAGGCACTTTAATGTTTTTAGGCCGGATATGACGTTCAACTGTCGGTTCTTTCTTTCTCCTTGGATTGTTAGGAATTTCTTCTTGTGGAGTGGTATCCGTACCACTTTCTTACCACACAAAATCTCGGCAAGATTGTGTGATAACCAATCCATACCAACTACTACATCAAAACTTCCGAGTTCTATAGGCATCAAGTCTATCTTAAAGGGATGATCTGCTAGCTTCAGTGTGCATTCCTTAATGATACTACTTGCCTCTATTATTTTACCGTCAGCCAGTTCTATAGAATAAGAGTTGTCTAAGGGAAAGGGAGTGGCATTCAATTTCTTACTAAACTTATCAGATATAAAGCTCCTATCAGCCCCAGTATCAAAGAGTACGTAAGCGTAAATGTCATTTAAAAGAAACGTACCTGATACTACGTGGGGGTCTTGACGAGCGTCACTTGCTCCTAACACAAAAGCTCTCCCCTGAGCTCCTCCACCATTCCTCAACTTCGAGCACTCACTCTTGAAGTCCCCAGTAACTCCACATTCAAAGCAGCCTCTTTGATTTCCGCCATTGCCACCCGGGGTTCCAAACTTACAGTCTTTGGTCATATGGCCAATACGTTTGCATTTTCCACAAGTTGGGCAGGGACCCTTGTTGTGATGAAAGGTGCATTGAGTGCAGTAAGGCTTGGTACCCGTGTAGCCTTTTCTCGATTCAGATCCTGCTACATAAGCCCTGATGGTCTCGGGATTCTTGGATTGTGAACATGTGTCTTTTCCAGACTTGTCTTCCCACTTTCTCTTGTTTTCCCCGGCTTTGGCTTCATTCCTCCGGGACACTTGATCCATCAGATTGCTGGCCATCCTGATGGCATCCTGTATGGTGGATGGGTTGGAGGCAGTGACATTACCTTGAATTTGAGGAGCGAGTCCCCAAATGTAACGTTCGATCTTCTTGTACTCCGGGGTCACCATCTGAGGGCACAGAATACTCAGTTCATGAAATCGGTTGGTGTACCCCGCTACATCCGTTCCCTTCATCGACAGGTTCCAGAACTCCGATTCCATCTTTTGGAGTTCGTTTCTCGGACAGTACTCGTCTGTCATCATTTGCTTCAACGCGGACCATGTGAGCTGGTAGGCTTCATCAACACTTACAGACTGGACATAGGAATTCCACCATGTGAGGGCGCTATCTTGTAGAGTGTGAGTAGCGAACTTCACCTTATCTCCTTCAGCACATCCGCTGACACGAAAGATAGATTCTAACTTCTCAAACCACCGTATCAAGCCAACGGCTCCTTCGGTTCCGTTGAAGTACCGGGGTTTGCAACTTAAAAATCCTTTAATTCCACAACCTTTTGCGTGGATTTCAGTTCCTCCCGTGGTGCGGCTAGCACCACCATCTCCATTAGCTGAGCTATTCCTATTTGCCTCATACGTGGCTATAGCGGCAGCCACTCTTTGTGCGACTAGCTCTTCAATGTCAGCAGCGTTCATTGCTCGTTTCGGCGACATTATCTTAAAATTTTAAAGAAAAAGCATAGCGTAAGAAGTTGAATCTTAAAGAGGTAAATTTTCCATAAGCACAATACTATAATCATCAAACACAATTTCATAAATAACTTGCAATTTTTCATTAATCATTCGAAATTTTCTTACATTAGGGGCGGGTTATTACCCGAAAATTTTTGTCCTATACTATTACATGATATTTTTCCTACTATTACAAAGATAGATAGAAGTGCACTAAGTGTAGGAGTGATCAGGGGTCTCTCCCTTTTCCATCGCGTTGAGGCGCTGAGTCAGCTCCTCGATCCGAGCTTGGCTTTCGGCTAGTTGCTGCCGAAGCTCATTCAGGCCATCCTGTTGGATGGTGAGAGCATGCTGGTTAGCGCAGTAGATGTTGGAGTTTTGTAACTCCTCCCGCTCTAAACGAGCGGTCATCTCTCCGATATCTAGGTTAAGTGACCGAATTAGGTGATCATGCCTGGTCGACCGTGCTACCAAAAGTGGTATGGTCTGATCGGCGGTTTCCTTAGTGAGTGGTGAGATAGATGCGGAGGATGGTCCTCCAATCTCAAGGTTGGGAGGAATTCTCTCCATCTGCCTCCATTCGCGGAGGGTCTCCGGTATCCAGCCCCATCGCCGGGCGTCTACCCGTCGGTGTGGTGGTGGGGGATTGGGCTGGGGAGTCGGGACAGGAATAGACTCCCTTCTTGGTGGGTTCACCCGCTTTCGGGGTGTGTACAACATTTTGGGGCCGTTAGGGTAAGGCCTATACAGCTTATATGACGGCTCGGCTGGGTGGTATGGAACGCGAGCAGGGACCGTTGGGGGCAATGAATCTTCTTCCTCCATCGGCTCCTCTTCCGTCTCCTCCATTGGATCTTCCGAGGGGTCCTCTTCTTCCGACGTTTATTCTTCGGGGAAAATCTCAGTGGCCGTGGGGCTCGCAGGAGTGTACTCCTCCTCTGAATCCGATAAGATGATGGTTTCCGGATGGGACATGATTTCTGCTATCAAGGTCCATTCATAGTCTTTTAGTTAGTTACAAAATATTTTTAAAATCAGTAAAATTTATGTGCAGTTATAGTCTAGGGTACTAATGCAACCTAGTTCACTATAACTATGTCTCTGATACCAATCTGTCTCACCCTGCTACCCCGGTTGGCAGCGAGACGTGACGAGTGCGGAAGCGTAACCATAATCATAATGAACGACCACTATATGGACGTTTTTAAAATACATCGTTAAATCTTTAAAGCATAGTAATGTTTTACATGAGAAATGAAGTTCGCACAAATACAAAGATTTAATTACATAATTAAAATATCCAAAATAATGCAGCTAAATCTCCGTTAAATTGAATATGCATGCGACTCCATGGATGCGGAAGCTTGAAAGTAAATACGTCCGAGGCATACTTGCCTTAATTTCCTAAAAATACACGCTAAAATACGTCAACAAAAATTGTTGGTGAGCTCATAGGTTTACATGTAAATCTAACTTGTATGGACAACAATAATAGAGATTGAATTTATAAAATCATAAATTCCTTGTTATGTATTACATATAAACCATCATGCAACCGAAGCTTAATTTAAAATGAGTTTGCCCTGTGCAGTATTCCCATACGTAATACCGTTTGTTGAATATTATGCACCCGCTGTTAGCCAAACCAGCTAACCCGAGTGGGGGACATGACTCCCAATAGATCTATCCACAATATATTCGCGCTTACAAATAAATGCAATTAACGGTTCATGATATCAGAGCTAATGGAACCCAATGTGTAATACATAATAGAAATGAAAGTATTTCCGTGTCCATATAAAAACGAAGCATGTATTTCATTCCCAAAACATAACAGTGTGAAAATAGGGGCTATGAGAACTCACCGGAAATGCGATGACAAAAATCTAACGTGAAAAGCTTTTAGCGTAAAGTGACGGATGATGCACCGAGCGAGATTAAACGGGTCCTAAATGATAATAAGGGCTTAATATCTCTAATATATATGATGATATATATATTTATAGATTTTTATGTCTTAAATCACCCAACATTACAAGTTTATAAATAAAATTTGCTTAAAACGTCAAGTTTATATATATATATATATATAATTTTCCAGCTTTTTCGGAGGTTTTTCTGCCTACTTTGAGGCTGTTTTTGACCAAGCTCCAAAATGTTTTAGACTTTGGTTTTCTAGGAAATTAAACTACTATATACAAAGGATTTTTAGAATCAAGAACGGCCATTTTTCGAGTTGTTTAGGTTGGTGAAAAAGCTCGTTAAAAACGCTATGTTGGCCATTTTTTAGCTGTCAAACTTTCGATTTCCCAAACAATTTCTGAAGGTCTTAAACTTCAAAATAAATTATCAAAAATTACAGATCTATAGTTAAGACATAGATCTAACGTTTGAGACAAGAACCAACTCATTTCGTTGAGTTATGAATTAGTTATGATTTTTCAAAGTCGATATAAATTTTCTGCCGAAATTCCGTAGTTTATAAACTTCAAACAACTTATGATTCTTGTTGTTTATTCAAAGACTACTTGTATAAAAGTCATAATAGTTATAAAAACACATATATATCACATGTTTTCATAATATTATCACTTTTATAATGTGTTCATATATTCATAAACACATTTAAAGAAACAACTTAAAAATAAAAACTAGAAACTTATAAACTTGAGTTTTTTTTATGAAACTTGTTGTTGTAGGTGATTATATATATTATGAAGACTTATATAAACATAAATATAAGATGATATAAGCTAGTATTTACTTACTTTGGGGTATTAGAAAGATGAAACCAAGTAGAAGTTGAAACTCTTGGAAGATTTCACCCAAAAACACTTGAAAATTACAAGAATATGAAAGTTGCACCACTTTGGCTTTGGCTTGAGGCCTAGGCCGGTTTTGAAGAGAGGAAATGAGAGAGTGATTTTGCTTTGCAAGGTGTGAGAAATGAGGTGAAGTGGTGGTTATATTTATAGAGGTGAAAAATGTGGTGAAATGATGAAAATAGTGAAAAATCTTGGATGAAAGGAAAGAGTAGGATTTGATGATGAAATGTTGAGTAAAAAAATGCATTCTTTTGGTCCTTGTGTACTACATAGGGCCGGCCTATGTAGTGTATCTTTGGTGTATTTTTCTTTTTTTTTTGTATAAAAGTATTTAAAATGTATTCTTGTATTTACTTTTTTTTTTTTGTAAATTCATAAATACTTTTGGATGCATTGTTTTAATTAATTGTTTTAGTCTTGCATAATGTTAAGTAATTGTATTAGTGTATGATTAGTGTCACTAATCATAATTTAATTATGTACTTAGTTGAATTAATCCCTCATATCACAAATTGATCGGATTAATTAATTTCCCGATTCATCGCACCGATGAATTTGATTCTAATTGAGTTGAATTTTCTAATAAACCTTGTTAATCACTTGATTAATTTCTAATGACCACTGATTAGCTTATAATTGACTATCAAATACAGATTAGGGCTTTGTTGCTAACCTGGTTTAGTGCCGGATGTTACAACGATCAACATGTAATCGATATAAATGATATCAAATTGGCCTCTGTAAACGATTCAGAACTGGAGGAAGCTGAAAGAGAGCCAAGCAGAGCTGAACTGTTAAACCTTTGGTTCCGTAAGGAAGAAAGAAAACAGAGCCAAAGATGAAGAAGAAGATGAGAATTTCGGGGGCAGAAAATCTCTCAGGTGGTATTATCAGCTGGTTCTTCGACAGAGAACTGCAGCTATTCATTCTGAAGAGGAGAGATGGACTCCAATACCTGAGGCGTACGCTTAAAGTATTTAACACATTGCCGAAGGTAGAAGTGAAGGAGTTAGCCTGGAAAGAATTGATCAACATTGGAAATGACCCTTATGCTGAGGTAATCGCAAAGGTAATCAGAAGAGAGGGTAGAACTGGAAAGTTTGAGAGACTCAAGCCGAGATCAGGGAAGAGAGTTGAGGATGAGTCAAGGATAGATCCTCATACTGGAAAGCCATAGGCAAAAATGGTTTACAAACCTATCAAGTGCTTAAAAAAGGTGCCAATGAAGTCGATGCCACAGAACATTTAAGCAACATGAAATGGTGGTATGTCGACAATGATACAGCCGAAGCAGTCATGGAGGATACACAGGACAAAGTTATTTTGAGAGTGTATGATCCACTGCATTTAATAAACCTATGGAAGGACGATCTAAAGAAGCTACATGATCATCATATCTTCTTTCATGAAGGATGGAGATCTGAAGCCAGAAAGTTCTAGAAGATAGTTAGAGTATGTATAGATGCAAGTATATATGTAGGAGGTAGTATATATAGTTCTAGTACTTAATCAAAATGTAAATAGTTAGAAGCTATCGTCAAGGGGGAGTCTGTTGGTACACCCTGTGTGACGATAGCAGTCTAAGTCGTATTAGCATTTTGTCTAAGTCATGTCACAAAGTATTGAATACTAACTAATGTTTGATATATGTGTTTATGTGTGTTTGATATTTATTGATTGTATGTTTGAACTTGATGTAATGTATTACAACAAGTTCAAACATAAAGTCCAAAGATTAATTCAAATATAAGTTAAATCATATATTCAAATACAAGTTGAACATGAGAAATTCGTATATAGGTCAAATTCGAATTTAATATGGAGGTAAATTCGAATGTGTCTTGAACACAAACTCGAATGGGCCTTGGGCCTGGATTCGAGTTTGTCCAATGACAAACTCGAATGGACCTCTATAATTAGGGATAACTCGAATCATTAAGGGACTTTTGCAGAATTCGTGTGAGTAATTAGCAAAAGGCGATCTCGAGTTTATCAGCTGATAGTGTGTTAGTTCAGAGAGAATCATCACGTAGGTTCGTTCGTCGTCGATCGTACAGCGTTGTGGTAGTCTCCGTGTTCCGTGTAAGTGTTATATCCGTCAAGCCGCCAACGAGGATTCCACACTCGTTGGTGTGTGTCGCGTCTAGATAGATCTGTAGTTTCAAGACCTTACACATTGGAATCCCGATTTTAAGATAGCTAGAAAATAGGCAAATGTATTTAGATTAAATTATGTAAAACATTTTGGCGAAGATGCCCATCAAGAAGAAGGTCATCCATCAAGGACGCTCGGAGACATCATCCAGTGTCGGTCCTATCATTTTTTTAGGCCCGGGGCATATATACTTAAAAAGGGCCCTCTATATGTATAAACAATATTCGTATAAAAAAGTTATAATTAAATAATATTTATTTTGTTTCACTATTGTCAATGTCATGTCTTTAAAAACTTCACAATCTTTCATTATGTAATGGTTTCACGGTGCTTCTCTGAATTTTTCCTCAATCCAAAAAACCATAAAAAAGAAATTTAATATTAATATCGTATGATTATAACTTGGGTAAAAATTGCATACAATACTAAATTATATTTTTATTAGTAAATTGAAAAAAATAAGTTTAAATTTTAAATAATTCATAATATAAATAGTAACATATGTGTCAAAAATAAATAACATCTCAAGAAATAAATACATATCTTATTGGTAATTTTAATAATAGTATAATAAATGACATAAACCACGTGATAAACAAAAATAAAAAATCAAACTCATTGAAAAACAAAAGTATGAATACTGAATATGATGGATTGTATATTGATATAAAGCAAATAGACGATATATGTAGATGAAAATCATAGTGATAGTGATGAGATATAAAAAAAATTTAAAAAAAATGCACACATTGGGAATCGAACCCATGCCATTACAGTTCCTAGGTGAGATGACTACCAACTAAACCAACACATTGTCTAAGATTTTTTTTCGCGCAAAACACATAAAACCTAATACTGGACTGCTGGACTATATTAACATATTAAATTTTTTTGGACCCCTTAAAGTGAATTGGGCCCTGGCCGGTGGCCCAGGTGGACCAGGCCCACGGTCGACCTAGACATCATCAGATGTTGAGACTAGTGGGAGCTGAAAGAGTTCATCCTTCTTGCCTTGTGTGTTAATTTTGTCCCTTAGGTTTGACCTAATTGGTTTGTCCGTATGGCTCTCGGAAACCAATTTAGTTTCGGCAAGGCTATGTCACCATGTTGTTGTATGTTTTATTTCTTTATGCATTATTTTTATTTGTGTGGTTGTGGCGACAAAGTAGATAAATGAAAGAAAATTAAAACTACAATCATTTTTGATGAAAAATTAAAGAATTTAAAAGGAAGTTTAAATTGGAAACTTTAATTTTTCTGTCAGGTGTTAGATATGACATTTTTATGAAATTAGTTTTTCAAATAAAAGAAGATTTATTTTTAAAATGTCATATGATCAAAGAGGTGAAATTCTTAAAACTGGTACATTAACTAGATTGTTTACCAGAATAGGTGGTGTCTAGGACAGTCACACTAGTGCTATGGTTGTAGGAATTTCTGAGAGGTTTAGAACCGAAAGGATCCTGCCCGCTGACTAACATGACTGGCCACTAGTTCTTGGTAAGATACTGGTTATAAACCCAAATTAAAAATCTGACACAACACACCGTCCATATAGTGACACTCACGGTGACCAGTCGTCGTAAGTAGGTTCAGCCTTCGTTGGGTGCTTACGCCGCAAACTCGGAGAGCTGTGAGGTGAGCATTGTGGAACCTAAGTGAGACTTGGGCCAGTGACTTGCAGTTGGTATATGGTGTGTGTCAGTGGTGGTTCCTCAGTAAGACTGTTGCCCAAGGTGTGGATGAGATTAAACATGATCAATATAAGAAATTGAAAATCTCATAAGATCTAAGAGTTGCAAAGGAGTTGTAATTGGTAATAAGTTGCCTGCCTAAGTAGCATATTCATGTAGGTTCAGCCTCCGTTGGGTGCATGAATAAGTATTATGGTTCTTAGGATTAATAAATCATTTTCTAAATTTTGGGTTATTGATTTATTAATGGTTAATCAAATACTAATTTTTGAAAAATTGTTTAAGATGGTTGAAAAAGACAGAGGTAGAAGAAGTTTAATAATAACAATGACAATAACAGTAACAACAACAATGATAACGTCAATATCCTTTCCCCACTTGAAAATCCTCCCCAAAAGCACATGTTGCTACTTTGAGGTCCATTCGGGATATGGAGAACTCAGAAGAGGCAACTTCCTAAACTGGGAATAAAATCTAACAAATGTTCTGAGTATAGAGTGAAAGTCGTATATTCTGAAAAGGGCACCAGATTTTGCTCCTGCAAAGACTGCTACAGTTGAGGAGAGAAATCTCCACAAGAAGCACTCTGAGGATTCTCTCAATGTTGCCTATCTAATACTAGCGACCATGACATCTGAGCTGCGGACTAGCCTTATGGACGTCTCAGCTTGCCAGATGTATCGCTGGCTAAAGGATATGTTCTAGACTCAGGCTCAGACTAAGAACCATATACGACTAGGGCTCTGAGCTCCTGCAGAATGGCAGAAGGAACAACTGTTAGACCCCATGTGCTGAAGATGAAAGATTATCTGGATCATGTTAGCAAACTTAGGTATCCCGTGACACAGGAGATGGCCATAGATCTAATTCTCAATTCCTTACTGAAGGGATTTAAGCAACTTGTAATTTATTACAATATGCGTGAAGAAAATGATCAGTGGGTTGCATCAGATGCTCCAGAATGCTAAGGGAATGATTAAGGAGAGAAGATAGGAAAAGGGACGAAAGGGAAAGCAAGTTCCCATGACGGAGGTTAAAGCTAACAAGTAGCTATAACCTAGAACCAGAGAAGTCAAATCCAAGGATGACAAATCCTTTGAGTGCTAGGAAACTTGGCACTGGGAAAGGAATTGTCCCAAGTACTTGGAAACGGTCTAGTTTGACAGCGTTGCGACTTCATGTATCTGAATCATTCACTTCTATTGTTCTTGGATATGTGATACCCAATTGAATAAAGTTATATGCATAATGTATGCGATGACTAAAATGAAGTGAAAAGAGATGACAAATTCAGTGGGAGCATAGAGACATCTTAGAGAAGACTCTGCTGGACACTATTTTTCATGTCATCAATAGTTTAATCATGGTGTAATAAACAATTTTGTAGTTGAATTTCTTGCAAATATTTTTGGGATAAATAAAGAAATTTTTGGAGTTGAAAATTTATTGCTTGAAATTCCTATTGTTAAAGATTACTAAACCATGATTATAGACTATTGATTCAAGTGGAGCTTGAATAGTAACTTTTCAATGGAGATTGAACAAACTAGGAGTCATATTCAGATAAAAATGGTTACCATCTTGTTGTGTAAATTGTTCAAGTGTTCAAATGCAGTTTCATTGAACTTGTTAATTCTTGAAAGTTAGTTCAAGAGATTATATGAGTTGGATAGTCATCCGTGATTATATAGAAACTAGTAAAATGCAGAATTAAATGTAAATGAGTTACATGAAGCTAAATTCACTTAACTTGTTAGAAACAATTAGACTTGAGAAGTCAGGATTGTTTAGACAAGAAGTAATTGCATTTTATAAACTTACATATGAAATGTATACAACTTGTGTGATGGATAGTCAAGTAGTAGCCGTTGACTTGTTTAAATACTCGTCGACAAACTTGACGGAACACCACAACAAAATGTTGTCGATAACCAGGTTCTAGTGGTTATAGATACATATCACAAATGTTGAACACAATGTTATTAAAGATATCTTTTTTCGATATAGATAAACCGCATAGTGTTAGATTCAGGACTAAACATATAAACGTACCACTAGTAGCAATTAATCTGAATTGCTAGAGCTCCTAAATTTTAATCCTGGTATCTTTATGAGTGATTTACCAGTTCCTCTAAAGATATTGGATATAAATTTGTAAGGAGATTCAGAATGGGTCTGAATAATATTACAAGAAGTTGTAATAAAGAACTAGTGTAATTTTTCAAAGATAAACGGTAATGGAAGTTAAGTTAGTTAACTAGAGAACACTCCCACTAAGATCATGTCTGAAATTAATTTTTCGATAGATCGTGTTACCGTTATATTTGATAAAGGAACAGTAGCATTAAATTGATGGAAGTCATGTTGTGTTTATTGAGATAAAGGAGATCAACATGATATCTTTAATGTCGTTCTATTTTGCATGTTTTAGAAATCCAAGAATAAACTTGAAGTTATTCTAAAACTATACCATAGCTGCTTGTTGTCGTGGGAACCACAACGAGAATTAAAAGGCTACTGTGGTTTTTGGTTGATATTCATGGGTGATGAATATAGCAGAGGTTGGACCAAATTCACAGGTATTTGTTGCGAAAAAATATTGGATTGACCCACCGATTGAGATCACTTTGTGGATCATAGTCATGAGTCGTCTCAAAAAGGTAATCCTTAGTACCTGAGATGTCTACGTACTTTAGTGCGGGTGCTGCTATACATTTGGCCTAACCTAATGTCATCCGTAACTGGTGATCATAACGGTTCGAGGCTGGTTGTAGTGGGTGTCGTGCTGGAGGCCTAGATAGTCAATATGGGATTTGCACCTTCTTTTAACTAAGAAGAGATATTTCTGGGCCCTTCGGCGATCGATACTGACAGAATTGCATGGCCATGTTCGGACAGAACTGATGTGTTCTACTCTGTCTGTTACAGTTCAGTATGAGATCAGGGAGTCGAGAAACATAATCGTGTTTGCTACGGTTGATTTAATCCATGCCTAGCTTTCACATTGAAATATCGCGATGCATGGGATATAACCTAAGTTTCTTTTTGGAAGGCTGTTTCAACAAGAATGCCCGAATGGGAGTCAGAGTTTTTATGACCTTGGTTGCCTAAAGTGTCTAGCCATGACCTCCTTTAGCCGCATGCTGCAGGACAGTATGTCGTCTTACACAAGTTGGAGTATGTTAGTGTATGGTGTGTAAAGATGACATTACTACTGCATCATGGCTGATTTCATAAAACGCTTGAGGGTCACACCGATGAGCACAACTGAGCAGATGCAATTAAAACAATTGAATAAATAATATTGGATATTGTTTATGATATGAAATGATCATTGAGATTATATTAATGGGTGAGTAATTATATCTCAAAGTATGGGAACTAAAAGTGCAATATTAGATATTGTATTATTTTAATTGTCATTAGATGATAATTAAATAATAATTATCTAGTCTTTTATTTATCATTGGATATTAAATAAAAGATGTATTTATTTGAATTGATATTATCATCTAGTTATTAGATAATTAAATGGATAATTATAAACAAATAAATAAAGAGATAATTATAAATAATGATCTACTTATTTATATATTATTAGATAATAGATAAAAGATAAACATTATTTAAATAGATGTATAATCATAGAGATAATTATATAAGGTTTAAATAATAAAGATAATTATTAAGATATATAATATATTATTATATTAGAGATTGATTGAAACTAAAACTCATAGTGTTAATAATATACATATATATATATATATATATATATATACATATATATATATATATATATATATATATATATGTATATATATATATATATATATATATATATATATATAGACACACACAAAAATACGGCCCAATTGAGAAAGTGGTTGATAGTCAATATACACACACGACACACACACACATATCAATGTGTGGGTTTTTTCAGTTATCCGTGTGTTTGATTGCCTACTTGGCGCCCTCGACCGTGTCATCACCGGTGGATACCGAGAGCATCTCATTCGTGTATTCTTGTCAACGGATACAAAGGTACGGATTTTGATGTTTTCATGAATACTTATCTTCGGTATACTTGATGATCGGTGTACGGAATTTGTAATTTTAAAAAGCTTCCGTTGTGTATTTAATGTGATTAATGTTTATGGCTTTATGAAAAACGATACGAATTCCCAACAAAGACAAAGTGGAATATCAGAACTGCTACAACTCAGCCAAAGCTATTCTGCTACATGAAGACAGAGATATCTGAAATAGATGACAAACCATTTGTTATATCAAAATGGTTTTAAAAAAAAAAAGAATAATGGTTATATGCTGACTTTTTTTGGAATAAAGCTAGAAACAAACAGAGAAAAAAGGAATAGACAAAGATCCTACAACAAGAGGACAAACTTACTTTTGTCAGTCTTGTCCTGATGTAGAAAAGTGAGCTTGTCTCTTTGTGAAACATTCCCTCCTTTCGCTACAACCATTGATGTAAGACCCAACCTTCCAGAGGAGTCTTAATGACAAGGTCCCAAATAGCAATATAGTAACAATCATAACTAAGAAAGATTAGATTGAACAATTGTGCAAAATTAAATTACAAAGTTAGGATAAACTTACAACAAGTTTAAAACTACAGTATTAAAGGGTACAAGGACACTAATCTAGTGCATATCCACATTATATAATACTGCTTATACCCAAACCACCACAAGAATTGTCTTCACTCAGTAGCAATTGCAGATTGAGTAGTGGTCTAGTGACTTCAATTTGTGTTTGCAGTACTTAACGACTTGGTTTGACTTAACTTTTTCCCTTGTCTTTTCCTGTAAAAAGATACAACAACTATAAGTGTTGAATTAGTGAGTTTATAGATTTAACAGTTAACATGAAAAGACATATAAAGCGGAGACTTAACTATGACCTTTATATGACTTATGCATGATTTTGACAAGGCTGCCACTATCAGCCAAACATTGTGAGACATAGGACTACAAGATAGAATGATGTCAATTCCCACACTCTCGTATTGGTGGGGGCCAATCCACAGTTATTGGGCTAGCTACCAGTATGACAGCATGGACAGATATTAGAGTAGACTACCACTAGTTCAATTGACAGGTGGAATAGACATAGTCAAACATGGACTAAGAAGGAACAAATGAGACAATCAATAAGAAAGCATATGATTGAAAGTAAGAAAAATAATGAATCAAGATATCAGTTTATAACATAAGTTGACTTCAACTGTAATAACATGTGTGCTGGATGATATATCAAATGATATCATGATCCACAAGGCATCACCGGACCAAGGTGTGGACAAGTCACATTCTAGCTGAGCATATAAGATTGTCAAATAAAGCTAGAACTGACAACGCTCGTCGTAAAGCGTTCAAAAATAATTTATAAAACACCAATCACCTTAACATATAGCTAGGGTAAGTGGGATCGTCTCCTCAGGAGCATGTGGTTATCAATATTATTCTATGATAGTTATTAACTAATGATAAAAACTACCAATTAAACTAATAGATGGAATAGGGTGATTGAGAGAATCTTTGGAAAAAACTCAATTAGCTTTATTAAGAAAACCTAAAAAATGGAATAAGAACGCCAAGGACTTCGGGTTTAAGGTTTGGGTGGAATTATGGATAATCGACCTAGGATTGCTAATAAATTAATTATTTATGATTCCGATTAATTATCTTTGTAACCTAACCATATAGACATAGTTATGACAATCAAATCTATCGCAATCCGTATTTTGGGCACGAATCATGTCATGTTCACAGACCGTCTTAACTCATAACCTAATGCGCTCGGCACGACATGTAACACGGCTACAACGCGTCTTACGATAAAGATATAAATAGAAGCGAACGGAACAATATATTTAAATAATTATCAAACAGAAAACTAAATAAAACATATCGTTCATTACAATAATACATTAACGAAAAACATAAATACTTAGCTAATAAATCAACACGTGAACGATGATAGAATGATCATCAACCAACTCGTACGAAACATTGAACTTGTCAGAAACAAGTTTCGTAGTTGTCGGATTGATGGTTGAAAGATAGAGCGTAGAAGGAACCAGACACCAACCCATTGCCGTTAGGTATCGCGCCGACTACATCACGAGTGATGAATTGGGGCCTTTTTTCTTCTTTATCTCTCCAATTTTTCGTCTCTTTTTCCATCTAATGTCTCTTATATATATAGGCAACCTCGAAACACTAAAAAAAATGGAATTTCTTTTTTATGGGTTGGGCGCAGGCGCAGGAGCAGGCCTACGCCCCCCTGCGTTTGGGTCTTTCGGTGGAAAAAATCATTACGTGTGTCGTGAGATTATGACACTCATGTATAAGACACTATGTATGTTGCTGAATTTGCAATGTCTAGACACAAGTCACTAAGTGTGTTGCTGAATTTAAAAAAAATTAATTTAGTATTTTGGTAAAAAGAAACTTATATAGGAATATTTTGGTAAAAATAATTAATCAAAAGAATCAATTTTTTATGCTACTATGTATATAAAGATATTATATAGTGGTTGTAATATGAAATTTATATGTTTAAATGCACTACAAGATAAAGGACATTTTTGTGACTGTGACTTTTACTGACTAAAGTAATTTTTAGTCACTAAATATTATATTTCACATATCATGACTGAAAATAAAAGTAGCTGAATAACTTAAAAAAATAAAACTAATACAAAGCCCTAATTTCTGCATTCCCCATTTCCAAAGACCCTCTTCGTACCCACCGTTCCCTCGCTCTACTCTCAATCTACCCTGATCCTCGGCCTCCGCCCAGTGCCAGACCACCTTCGCCTTCCACCACCACCTCCATTCTTGCGTTGCTGCACACCTATTTCACCTCAGTATTGATCGAATCTCCCTGCTACAATCAAGCCTTATTCCACCTCTTACTTGACCGATGCGCACTGCCTTGCTCCACACCCGCTTTGTCTTTGTTTTGATCGAAGATTGAGCTTAATTCCACCTCTGATTTGATCGATCGCAATTGCCTTGCTCCACATCTACTCCGGTCTTGCTCTGCAACTACTCCACCTCTACTCTGTGTTGCTTAGGATTCCTCTGCCTCTGCTACTCCACTTGTCAGATCCAGATCCAGGTACTATTTTTATCAAGATTTATGAACAAACCACAGGTACCATTTCTATAATTTACTCTGAAAACAATATAAAAAAATCTTGCACCAAACTGAAAATGGAGTTTTCTAAAGAGGAGAGAACAAAACAAAAACTCACCTACCCGATCACAATATTAGGTCAAGAACTCTAGATATATGTATTTTTTTTTTCATATTAAAATATATTCTTTTTGAATTCATAGGTCTAATAGCTAAGTTTTACATCAACTTAGTATGAAAACTTAAGAAATGTGTTTTTTCATTTATGAAACATAAGGTACATTTTTTTGAATCAAACATTAACATATGTTAGGAACATGCATGCACATTTGACATTAGAGTTACAAAACCAATTAAAAAGAAGCTCATAGTATGTATCCACAAAACTAACAAATCGGAAGAGGAACACCATTCCACATTATTTCCACACACTCAAACAATGGATCGATGATTCCATCATTGCACAAAGCCGTGAACAACTTCCCTCACAAACTTGTACAACGGTACGTCCTACATGCCTTCATCCGGTTTGGAATCGACAACTTAGAGCTCACGAATGCGACTCGGACACCTTCAAACCTTCACCCTCTTTCGGCAAATGGGATTTCAATTCAACTTTGAAATCACTGATCTTTTGGAAGATGGGGTGCCTGCCTTTTTTTCGTTGTCTCCGTTCTTTAAAAGCGTGTTCCACCAGGACTTGTCAGAGCTTCTGCATCAACGGGTATGTCGCGCTACAAACGCTGTCAACGTATGCAAACACGTATTCCGTGTCAATAACTCGAAGCAAGTCTTTTCCGCAGAACCTTGAAGGGTGGAGCTCGCCACTGACGTCTGTGGTTAGGACTTTCTTAGCTACTTGGCTCACTGTGTTTTTAACTGTGGCTTTCAAATTCTCTTCAAAATGACGCAAATCAATGGATTGGCATGTGTAGAGCAAGTAAGTCGATGACATGAGCTTTAAAATCTCGACTGCTTCAGCCGTTTTTCATGCCGAAATCAAACCCAAAGATTGGCGAGAAACTAGAGCTCTGAATAGTAAGAAGCCATGGCTATTAAATTTTCAAAATTTGAACCCATAATCCAAGCTCGGGTTACACCCACCAGAGAGATTCGAAGGCAACCCGTTGTTGTAGAAATCATTAACAATCTTAGAGAATTGTGTGAACATAAGTTTCCCGATCGCAGCGATTCCTAAACGCGTATTGTCCATGGAAACACCAACCGGGGTTCCTTGAAAGTTGCCACCATGTAAAGCTTTGTTTCTTTAGAAACATCAATCAATGGGTTGTCGTTTAGGGAATTGATTTCTCTTTTGATCATTTTGGTTGACGATCGAATGACTTAGGTTTGTGGTCCGAGCCATTGTGGCGATAGCGGTCTTGTTTTGGTTTCAGTAAAGGATCCATTACGTGTAGGGGTGTTATTCGGGCGGGTTAAACGGGTTTCAGGTTATTCGGTTCGGGTTATTCGGGTATGAGGATATATGTTAACTACCCGAACCCGAACCAAATAAGAGAACGGGTTAATCGGTTTTGGGTTAAATGGGTCACGGGTTATTCGGTTTGGGTTAAATGGGTTAATCGGTTTTAGTATAAAAATAGAATCCTCTATAAAATGGTTTAAGTGAGTTAAATGGTTTGGGTAAAATGGGTAGAACGGGTAAGCGGGTTAAAAAGTTTAAAATACGGTATTTAAATATTTATATTCTATATATGGGGAACCGTGAAAGAGTCGAAAAGAGACGTGTTTATGATTTGTAAAAAATAAAAACCTACATTTATTACTAAAGTAGACGCAAGATGCCAAGATGGGATGATATATTATTATTATTAAATTTTTAATTATTGATGTATGGGTTAATCGGGTAACCCAAATTTTTTACTTCCCACCCGATACCCGAACCAAAAATCTTATTCGGTTACCATTTAAACCGATTAAGAAACCTGAAAACCGAATAAATCGACCCATTTAACCCAAATAAGGTTCGGTTCGGGTGGGTTATTTGGGTTCGGTTACTTTGCACACCCCTAATTACGTGGACTTTTTGAGCTGCCTTAACGTAATCACTTCAATCTAAAATGTATTCCATAATTGCTGCAGCCTCGATTTGACCTGGATGATGTTTCAATTTATGGGTCAAGTGATCCGAAAACTTCGGTATCCCTTGCATAACTTCGGCGAAATAGCAGATAATACTTTTGACAACAATGCAAGAATATTAGCTTTGAAAAGAACCATCGATGCCATCCCGGATCCAACGTCGGTGCCGTTGACAAGTGCTAGCCCTTCTTTAGGTTGTAACTCGAAGAACCCGCCAGTAACACCGGCTTCGGCAAAGGCCTTTTCGGCATTCAGGATTTCTCCAGTGGGACCAATAGCTTTGGAGTTTGCAAGGCTGGTGAGAAGTCCAGCGATGTAAGAAAAGGGGAGAAGATCGCTGGAGGCGGTGATGGTACCACGTAGGGGTAGAAAAGGGGTGACGTTGTGGTTTAGGAACTTGGTAATGGCTTCCAAAATCTCGAATTGGATGTCGGAGTAACCTTGGAGGAGGGTGTTGATTCTGACAAGCATGGCGGCCCTTGTCTCTGAATATGGCAGTGTGTAGCTTGATTCCGTTCCATGACCGAATATTCCGGCGTTCAAAAATCTGTCTAAACCATTTAAAAAAAATTAATAATGCTGTAAAATCGATTTTTATTTTTTACAAGTAGTAGAAATAATAATTACCTGATGAGTTCATTCTGATGAACACCGCCTTCGCTAGTTCTCCGGTGAGAAGTTGCAACAAAACTGGTGATGCCACCATAGCTATCAATTCATACTCTCCATCACTTCTTTTTGTGAGGTTTGATGAAGGGGAGTGACAGAATGTTTCCCTTCCCAAAGCAACACAATTATCAAGAATTCAAAAGCAAACAACTTTTAAGATTGTTTCAGATTTTGATAGCATTAAAGAGTTGTACAACATGCTTTATTAAGTTATACCTCTTAAAATTCAACATCTTGCTTTAAAAACTTGTACATCATGCAATAAAAATTGTATTTAAGACCAACAACCTAAATGCATTATATAGTAGTACAGATATATATATTATATTACTACTTTATAATGCATGTAAAACGGTTACTTTTATGTATAAATCCAGTCATGTTACTCCACATGTCCATCGTTCTAGCAGTTACAAAAGCTTCCTATACCCACCGTTTCATGCCTCAATTGTGTTTCTTCTTCTCCATCAATTTCCAATGGTGCCTTCTCCATCATTTTATTTTTATTTTAGTTTACGTATGGAACATAAAGTATAGATAAAAATAACAATTTTATTTTGATACTCTAAATAAGAAATCAATAAAGTACTATTATAATGAAATAACCACAGTCAAGATGATTTTCTGGTTTTTCTCCTCATCTAGTAACTGCTAACTGCTGATGAATATTCTCGTTCCGCTCATGGTTGCATGTACTTGGATCTCTCAGATGATCACTAATCATCTGTTTCTTCGGTTCTCTTATTAGGCATTCATAAAATTTGTTTTTAAATCCCAAAGTTTACAGCTGAATTAAACTTGCATATTGCTGGTCTGGTCTCTTTACTAAAACCCAATTGGAATACAAGTCATGCCTCATAAAAGCATGTATACAATTAAAAACCAGGATTTTTCTTGCCATTATTTGCATAACATTGATGCTAATTGTTTTATACTGAATGGTGTTTTTGTATTATTAAAGATTTATTTTACTTAAATATGGTTTCAGCTTTATCGAGAGATGGAAAGGCTTATGCAGAATCATCAATCGAGCGATTGAGTTTCCTTGTTTATATATAGGCGACTTATCAGAGTCAAATGGCTCCATTAGATGAATAGAGAATGGTAGTTTTTGTAATCTATTACCTTCATTCTCGTGTCTTCTGTAGATGATGAGACTACATTATTATGTGTTTTCGGTAGTTTTTAAGGCTTATATTTGCATTTTTACTTCGTAACTTTAGTGCTTTTACACAATATTTGTGTTTCACGATTAGGAAGTCAATTGGAAGTAGCTCGGGAAAATTCAGCTCGGGATGTGTGCAGGTAGGGGCGCAGGCCTACGCCTCCCTACGCTGCCAAAACATGAGTTTGAGAGCTACAGAGCAGTTCCAGTGTACCCCAACTTATACCTTGGCGTACCCCCAACGCAGGGGCTGGCGCAGGCCTGCGCCCAGGTTTGCACCCAGGTTTGCGCCCGTACAACGTAAAAACCCTAGAGCCTCTTTTTGACGTCCAAATCCCTAAAGACCTCGACCTCTATAAATAGGGGGCCTCTGTCATTCGATTTCCAAGTCCAATTTTATTAAAAACAATAGCGAAACCCTGCTGCATTCAATTCACGTATCATGTACGAAGCATTTGAGTGCAGATGTTTCACTGTCTACAAGCCTGAAGATGATTTCCATAATCATTGCCGGTCAAGAACATGCGATGGAGGGCTAGACTCTTCATAGTCATTTGCGAAGGAACTAAGACTAAGTTTTACTATTTTGAACAGTAGTATTTGTATTGATGTGTTTGTATTATTGATATTTAGTTATGCACAAATGATGTACTTGTTATTGTTATTATGAACGAATGATTTGATTGGTAAAAGCAAGATATTTCATCGTAGCATTACTACTTATGCCGAGTCCATAGCTTAGGGATTAAGACAAGTAATAAATATTGCATGCGCTATGACTAGAGTTATTGATTAAGTTGCTCACGATTAATATGATAGGGAAATTGGTTATGTCTATGTGACCATTGTATTATGTTCAATTCGTAACAACTTGTGCCACAGGGAATCCGTAAATGGTTATCTTTCCAACTTGATTTGTTAATTACTCGTTATTTGCTATGCTATTGCTTTAGAAGTAATTTTAGTTTTAAATCAATTCTCCAAACAACCAGTTCATCCTTTTACTCGCTTTCTAATTTACAAAATTAACTAGCACATTAACCCTAACAGACCTCCAAATTCCCTGTGGATTCGACCCTTGCTTCCCTACACTAGTAGGTAGCATAGGTTATTTCAACGGGCCACAACGATGGCTCGTCGGATTTTGGCGCCGTTGCTGGGGAGCAGTAAGCGCTTTCTTAGGGCTAGTATAGTTAGTTTTTGCCTTAGTATAAGTTAGTACTTTGTTTTTATTAAATCTGTATTTTCATTTCTATTTATTAAAAGCCAAAAAAATCATAAATCTCAAAAAGGTAATTGTAGTCACACTATTCTTACCACCAAAAATAATTAGTTTAGTAAGTTCCTTCTTAGTTTATGCACATACGCCGTTCGGGTAGGGTAGCACCGTTACAATTCGAATCTGAGATTGAAAAAGTAGCCAAATCCAACTAGAAAACCGCAAGGATGCTGAAACAACAAGGAGCAACTACAGAGAGTTCAAGTAGTCGTTTCAGGTGCACGGAGGACGAGGTTAATCAAGAGGAAAAACTTCCAACTTTCGAGGAGTCAAATTAAGCGATAAATTCTCGAAGTCGAAGTACTAGAGCCTCTGATTGTCGAAGTGGGTGAACAATTGAGAAGGACTGTTGAGTGACATTACCGCCTTGGTGATGTGTCCGATCCCTCACCAACTATTCCAAATTCTTCTTATAATTAGAGGTATGCCTAGTGAGGAACCCTATGAGCTTTTAGCTGAATTCACAGCTATCTGTAAAGCTAATCATGTTCGTGGTATAACCACCGATGGTTTGAAACTTCACTTATTCCCCTTTTTCACTAGAAGAAAAAGCCAAAAAGTGGTTTGTGTCGCTACCCACCAATAGCATCACAACCTGGGATTAAATGAAACACGAATTTCTAAATGAGTATTACCTCACAAGTAAAAGCACTGAGAAACAAAAAGAGATCACCGGTTTCAAACAAAAACCTGGTGAACAATTCTATGAGGCATTTGATCGGATGAACGAATTGATAAGAGCTTGTGCACACTATGAGGTTGCAAAATGGATACTCAACAAAAATTCCTTTGAAGGTGTGAGTCAAGAAAGCAGGATTATGATCATCGCTGCTACTAGTGGCACATTCTTAGACAAAGAGGATGATGAAACTTGGGAATTACTAAATCAACTCAGTAAAGGTCTCAAATGTGACACCCTTGCCACATTAACCACCAATTACCATTCACCCAGGATTAATCACCAACATACAATTACATAATGATCTGATAACTTATTTAAAGTGCGGAAGCATTAAAGTACATAATAAAATAATACAAACATGTCAAACACCCTACAGTGCTACGTAGGTTACACGTCTAAGTATACAAACGCAAAAGTATTACATCATCCCAAATTTTATTACAACAGTAATTCCATAATCCAAATACCAAGATGGACAGTAGAAATCTTCAAATACATCCACAAATGTCCTAGCTTGATGGTCCCGCCGCCGATTTCCCTTTTCTTCTAAATATGTAACAACTGAGGGGTAAGCGAATTGCTTAGTGAATACCATAAGATTTTACACATTCTACAAATCTTTATGATGCCACCCAGAGTAACTGCGGTAACACATACCGTATACTCCACACGTACTCAAAGTACGCAAACCTGAGCCGCAGCTCCTTCGAGCTGACACTCGGCATAAGAAAACCAACCATCTGAGGTAGACATTACATCGGGGATGACTTACTGTCTATCCTGACCACAGAGGTGTCAAACTCTTGGTCATATAGCACAGTAACATCAGAGTACAGATGCGACCACGCAGGTCCATCAAAAGGATGCACAACAAATGAACGGACATGCAACAAGTATGAATGTGCATCAACATATACGCAAGTTAGTAGAGTGCCAAACGAATATGAAACAACATGCCTCAGTAGGCAAAGCAAACATAAAGCAGATGCAGCAATGTTAAAATCAAAGGTACTCACTGTAGGTGCGTTATTACTTCAAGTTAATATCAATTAATTTTATTTCTCCTCGGGCTTTCAACCGGAACACAAAGTACCCCACTGTGGGTTAAACAACACCCCAAGGGACCTGTTACATTTCCATATGGAAAAACATATCACATACGTTTTCGAGCATCAGTTTGTAAATAAAAAGTGTTACAATAATCGGAACCGTCATCCGAATCTCACGTTATAAACCATCATTCGAGGTGTTATTATACCCAATTAACCCTCCATTATATGCATTAATGTAGTACCAAAGATATCCCTAAAGTGTGATTATTCGACTATCAATTCGGGTCCTTAACAACCCATCCGAATCACACCTAAATTGCAAGTGACTCGCCGAGTCGAGGTCCGAATTACGGATCCTCGGACGGATTTCGGATCCATCCGAATCAATTTGACCCATCCGAATTCGGATCCATCCGAGTTCGGTTCTTATTTGATTTCGGTCCTAGCTAAGTTAGGGTCTTCATCCGAATTCGGGTCCAAACCGGATTCGGATCCAACACTTATGAACTTTTGAAGATTTTATGCAAGTGTTCTTGGTGACTCGCCGAGTCGACCATCAGTTCTGCATTTCGTGACCTACGGGTTTTACTTAAAAATTTCCAAATTTCGATTTCAAGCCACATGCAACTGAAAATAAGGTTATATAAACATATATTGAATGTTTCTACTACATTTTCCTTATCAATAACATTCTAATTCGTCCAAAAATGACCAAAAATGAGGAAAAACCTCAAGAACACAAAACTTAATAAAAATTCAGATTTCTAATCTCTTGGATTGATTCATCCAACGATTTTTGTTTCTGGAGCTTCAATGATGTTCAACTATTGATTTCCCATTGATTAAACATACATGCAATCAACATTTATTCAGATTAAAATCCAAATTTTTGTATCTTATTCTTCAAAATAAAACTTCAAACTTGAAACAATGTTCTTCCCTCCAAATCCTCTTGAATCTTGTTAATATATAGCTTTAATCCACGAATTTAATTCCAAAATTTCGAATTTCAGCAGGATCTTAGAGAGAGATTGAGAGAATTCTTGTGAGTTCTTGAAGTTGAAATGAGAATGAAAGACATTCAAGAGTCTTTTATTCCAATGTTTTGGGTATTGACATAAGTGGCCCCTCCACTTATCTAATTTTATTAAATACTGATTTTATCTTAATTTTATCATCATAATTTTCATCAATATCATTTTAACAATTATACTTAATAACTAAAAATTGAAATTCTCATACTTCTTAATTTCTTAAAATTACAACCAACTTCCAAATATCCAAATACATAATCATTTTCATAATCCAACTCAAATACAAATTATCCAACTAATTAATCTAAATTCCAGTAATTAAATCCGAGGATGTTACATCAAAGTTCAAGTAGGTTCTAAGAATAGTATCGTAGTTCAGGTGATGGGTATAGACAATGCCTGGAAACATGAAGTGAAGAGCAAGATCTCAGAATTTGGAAATAAGACCAACTGATGATGGGTTTCAGTCAAAACCCTGCTGCATCAGTTAACTGCTTAATATGCGTAGACCCATCTCATCATTCTGAAGCATGTCCTCAAGTGCAATCCGCTGAAGAATATACTAATGAAGTATATGGTTTTAGAGCACATCAGGAGAGGGATAACCCATTCTCGAAAACCTATAATCTCGGATGGAGAAATCATCCTAATTTCCGATGGAAAAATGATCGGACTACCGATCAAAATTCTAAACCAATGTATGAACCACCACGAAGAGAATATCAATATGGTTCGACTTTAGTTGCTAAGGATGAGCGATATTACAAGCCAAACCAACATGATCAACCCCATTTTCACGTGGAAACTAATATGAGTTATTCACAATTTTTGGAGTTCACAGAATTTATGAACCAACAATCGGCTATGAACGCTAAGACCATGGAGATGCCGAGTCACCAAATGGGTCAAATAGCTGAATTGCTCACAAAACGAGGTGAGGGAAAGCATCCAAGTAACACTATTCGAAACCCTTTGCACGCACACAGTAAAGAGAAGAAGCATGAGGTGAATGAAGTATCCAAGGTGACTATTTTATGAACTGGAAGAGAAGTAGACAATAAGATCGAGATGCCGAAAGAACAAGAAGTAGAAGATGACACCGTCACTGAGGTCGTATTTGAAGAGACAACGGATCTAAAGAAGAAGGAAGGTTCCAAGAAAGTTACTTTCACGGAACCGATCCAGGCAGATTTCCCAACTCCAAAAGTTGGGGAGACGTGTAAGGATCAGGACACCACAACTCCTCCTTACCCCACTGCACTATAAACTCCAAAATCTTCTCAGTATGGCATGAGAGGTCCACAACCCAAGGATTTGTGGGACTTATTCAATAAAGTCAAGATCAATATCCCACTGGTCAAGGCTATTCAACAAGTACCCTCTTATGCCCAATTCTTAAAAGATCTTTGCACGCAGAAAAGGAAGTTCAAGGACTCGCTTCCCAAGCAGATCAACTTAACTGAGCAGTTGAGTGCAGTGAAGTCTAGTTCCTTTCCACCAAAGTAGAAAGAACCTGGATCACCCCTGAATCTAGTGACAATTGGCAATGTGCAAATCAAAAAGGCATTACTCGACCTTGGAGCCAGTGTTAACATTTTACTTGGAAATTTGTTTGATAAACATGATTTGGGTCAGTTACAAACAACTGATATTATTCTACAACTGGCAGATTGGTCGATAAAAAGTCCAAGGGGTATCTTATCGGATGTTATAGTAAAACTAGAAGATTTTACTATCCAGTCGACTTCTTAGTCCTAGATACAGAGAGTTCTCTTGGAGAAAACCAGCCAGCCATTATCTTAGGCAGACCGTTCTTAGCCATAGTTAATGCTCAAATCAACTACAGAACGGGGGCTGTATGTAAGGTCACCTACCTACGGATCTTATCTTGACGCGACGCCATCCAACGAGTGCGGAATCCTCGTTAGCGGTTTGACGGAATGATCACGCACACAAAACACGGAGAGACACACGATGATAGACGTAAACTCGAACGCCCATACATGTGATTCTCTCTTAGAACACACCTATACGTCTCTGCAAGTTCGTAATCGCCCTTATGCTTAATTCTGCAAAAGTTGTTAATCAAAACTGATTAAACTTTAATTATAGGCATCAGATACGAACTTGCCTTGGACAAGTTCGAGAAGGCCCAAGCCCACGAACTTGTCCACCATAAGTTCGAATCAGGCCTTTGAACTTATTGTAGAACTTGTCTTTGAACTTGTTCTAGAAATTATGTTTGAACTTACCTTTGAACTTATATTTGAACTTACCTTTGAACTTATGTTTGAACTTATTGTAAAACATTAATTACAACCAAGTTCAAACATATATATAATCAATATCAAACATATATCAAACATATAACAACCATATATCAAACATGTATTAATATGCAATTACGAACAATTTGACTATTAAAAAATATCATCTATACTTAGACTGCTATGGTCACATAGGATGCACTAACACTGTAGATATTTCTTTTGGGGATCGTAAGCCACGATTAAATGTGTTCAATGCTTCCACCGCTACTTCAATCAATCAGAATGTTACATGATAGATGTGGTGGATGAGCTTGTGCAGCAGCACGACTCACTAATGAATGCCAAACACCACACATAATTATTATTTGTTGAGCGCAACACTGCAATAATCAACTCTGAGAAATGCAATGAACTTGAGGCTGTCCTGGAATCCACACTGGAACCTAAACAACCCCCATTGACCCATAAGAATGAGAAATTACAAACTCATTTGCCTCAATCTGTAAGGCCTTCAATAGAACAACCGCCTGTTTTAGAGCTTAAAGCCTTGACAGTTCATTTGAAGTATGCCTTCTTAGGTCAGAATGACACTCTTGCTGTCATTATTTCATCAAGATTTGACCGAGGCACAAGAAATAGCCCTACTGCAAGTACTAGTAAAGTATAAAGAGGCAATAGGATGATCCGAGATGTGTTCATCAGATCATAGTTCATACTTTTATAATTTTATTATTTTCCAGAATACACTTTTGATCAATTTATGCCTATTCTGTGACTGGAAACTATTGATATAAGCGTAAGTGTATTCTTTTAACACTTTTTAAGATAATTTATAACATAAATATACCAAATCAGTCTCTTTTTGTCCCTTTTTCTTCATTGTCGAAGAACACACACTAAAACACACATTTAATTTCAAAAATCACACTTATAGTTCGAATCAGAGGCTGAAATTTTGTATACTATTTCCATACACTTGATTTAAACGAATCCACATGAACAATCAACATGCATTAACATTCACAGGCACAATCTGTGATTCGGTTCTCATGAAAACCGAACACAAAACTTCAAAAATTTTTAAATTTGAGCAAACATTACCTTGATTTGTTGTTTGCAGTAGCTATAGTTCCTTAATATCTACAAGAATTCAACTTTCCAGCCTCTAATTCCAAGCTTTTGATGTTCTTAATTTGAAGCCATGGGTTTTTAGTGAGAGAGAGTGAGAGAATACGATGGAGAGGAAAGAGAGTGAGAGTTTGTAAAATGAATAATTTACCTCTTTTTATTTGCTATTTTGCCACTATTTCAATTTACACCCTTTAACTTATAAGTTTTCTCATTTTCTCCTTTTTGAACACCTAAGTCGGTTTCTCATTGTTATGCTTGCTCGAAAAACTACGATGAGGATTTCTCCTCATTATTTTTCTTATTTGAATTTGTGAATGGAATTTTTTTAGATCGAAATGATAATTCATCAACTGAGTCTTTAATTGTAAATTACAAGTGCATTTAAGTTAGGGATGTTACACTTTTCAATCTTTGATAAGTCATTTGAAGAATGTTTAGGACATCTATAAAAAGTCCTAAAGAGATGCACTGAAACCAACTTAGTTTTAAGTTGGGAAAAGATCCATGTCATAGTGAAGGAATGGGTAGTCCTGAGACACATTGTGTCCGAGAAGGGCATGGAAGTGGACGAAGCAAAAGTCCAATTGATCTTATCACTTCCACCCGACACCAATGTTAAAGGTACGAGATCCTTTTTAGGTCACGCTGGTTTCCATCGGCGATTTATTAAGGATTTCTGTGCAATCTCAAGACCATTATGTAATCTCTTGGCAAAAGACACATAATTTAACTTCGATGGAAGCATGCATGCAAGCATTTGAGAAACTTAAAGTGAAGTTAACAGAAGCACCAATTCTTCAATCTCCAAATTGGTCCCCACCCTTTGAGATCATGTGTGATGCGAGTGACTATGCAGTAGGTGATGTGCTTGGCCAGAGAGTTGAAAAGAAACCTGTGGTTATTTACTACGCAAGTAAAACATTCAATAAGGCACAGACGAACTACACCACTACGGAAAAAGACATTGTTAGCCGTATTATTTGCTCTTGATAAATTTAGATCATATATTTGGGGGGCGAAAGTAGTCATGTACTTAGACCACAGTGCTTTAAGGCATTTGTTAGCAAAGAAGGATGCCAAACCTCGACTAATTCGGTGGATCATTCTATTACAAGAATTTCATTTAGAGAAAAAGGATAAGAAAGGCACCGAGAATGTTGTTGCTGACCACCTATGTAGATCTCAATTCTTCCATTAGACTTAGCTGAGTACATTAGGGAGTCCTTCCCTGATGAACAATTATTATCAATTTCCAAAATACACTGGTTTGCAAATTTAGTTTACTATTTTGTATCAGGAAGATTGCCAAAGCATTGGAATGCCCAACAACGGAAGCATTTTTCTGCTCATGCAAAACGATATCTTTGGGATGAGCCTGATTTGTTCAAAATATGTGCGGATCAAATTATAAGATGGTGTATCCCTAACTCAGAGCATGAAGATATCCTGAGGCAATGCCATGCATATGCATGTGGTGGCCATTTCAGTGCCAAGAAATTCTAGCCACTGAATATTGCAATGTGGGTTTTTCTGCCCCACAATATTCAATGATGCATATGAATTTTTCTAATCATGCACTAGATGTCAGCAAGTAGGTGGCATTGTTAAAAGAGATGAAATGCTCATGACCCCAATATTAATTGTTGAGATATTTGATGACTTGAGGATTGACTTTACGGGTCCCTTCCCTAAGTCATTCGATATGAATATATCTTAGTTGTAGTTTACTATATTTCCAAATTGATGGTGTTGGTACATCTGGTGTGACGACAACAGTCTAGTTTTGTTATTGATAGTGTATTGCAATAGATAGGGTCTTGTTAATGCAATGGCTTGATAAGTTCATGATTGCATGATAAGAACTTATGGTGATAAGTTCATGAGGCTATGAACTTATGAGAATAAGTTCATAAAGCATAGGCCACGAACATAGGTCACCTAAGTTCATGCAATAACTTATGAGGATAAGTTCTTAACGCATACGCTCTAGAACTTACGAGAATAAGTTCTTAAGGCATAGGCCATGAACTTAGGTCACCTAAGTTCATGCAATAACATATAGATATGTTCTTAAGGCATAGGCTCAAGAACTTATGAGAATAACTTCTTGAGGAGGTCACAAACTTAAGGAGGTTAAGTTCGTACGAACTTAACCTTGGTGAGTTCATGGGCATGGGCCATGCACGAACTTAATGGTTATATAATGAACTTATCATTGGGAATTCAATAGGCTTCTGAAGGCTCAGAGGCACCTGTTGAACTTGAGAGAAAACAGGGAATCCGAAGCTCAGAGAATCGGATTGCAGACGATTTTGAGAGCTGAGAGACTTTTGGCGAAAAAGGTTTTCAGAGTTTGTGAGAGCTAGCAGACGAACTTGAGAGCGATTTCAGTGAGTCTTGGAGCGATACATCGTGTGGGGTCGGTGTCAAATCGGCTGGCATTATGTTAGGCTCCGTGTTTCGCACGTGATCGATTCGTTAAGCGTCTAGCGAGGATTCCGCACTCGTTGGAAGACGTCACACCTTGATTCGATCCGTAGACGTGGTGACCTTAGAAGTGGTATCAGAATCTTGAATGTTCTTCGTGTTCCTCATGTTTCGTCGAACATTCATAGGGTTTCTTGGCGTTCTTCCGGATAAATCACACATTTTCCTTGAAGTTTTCAGTGTTTTCGAGCAGTTTTCCTAGAAAATATTCATCTTAGTTCAACTTTTCAGTAGAAATTATTGTTTTAACCTTAAAAACGTTGTTTTGATATGAATTTTTGAAAAAGTCGAATTTTTGGCCGTTTCACGAACTTGTGGCGCTCGAACTTAGGATTGTTTTTAGGGTTACTCAAACTTGTCAGATGCTCCTCCACGAACTTAAGCAGTCTCGAACTTGTTAGAAATTCTTGAATTTGTCAGATTGGAGTTTTACGGACTTGAGTAGGGTCTCATGAACTTGACTGGTACGAACTTGACTGATTTCAAACTTGACTGACTTCGAACTTGCCAGGCTTGAACTTGTCAGTCGAATTAGGGTTTTCCAAACTTGAGTCTCTCGAACTTAGTTTCCCACGAACTTAATATTGAAACAAACTTAATTTAGTAAAACAAATTTAAAATTAAAATTGCTACGAACTTAACCTAAGTCCGTACGAATTTGTTTTAAAATTTATTTTGAATATTAAATAAGTTAAGTTCGCGAACAAAAAGTTTTACGAGAATGTCAAGTTTCCATAAATTCTTGGAAATGGATAACAAAGTAGGCAAATCAAATTCAGCACCCAAGCTGATGAAGATTGAGGACTAATACTGGTGGAAAGATAGGTTTGCAGACTTCGCTAGATTTAATGATATGCGTATGCAGATATGCATTGATGAAGGTTACGTTCCCCCAACATAAGAGCTCGAGGGCAGATTGAAGGTTATGTCCTAACAAAATATGAAAGATGACGACAAGAAGATTTATGAAGCTGAGAATCGGGCCTTATTGTCAATTAGAATGGCACTACCTTTGGAAATTCTGCACACATTCGGAAATCACAGAACTTCTAAAGAGCTCTAGGAAGCTCTAGAAAAGAGGCGTGAGGGAAATCCTAGGGTTAGAAAGGGGAGAACGGAATTAGTGAAACAACAATTTGCGATCTTGAAGGGACTGAAGAATCAATCCTTGGATGAGATAATCACAAGGTTCTATCATCTGTTGACTGAACTTGATAATCACAGTGTTGATAATCAAGAAACTGATAAGATTGAAAAACTTCTAGATGCTTTACCAGCAAAGTGGGAGATGTACACTGCGTTGATAAAACATGATGAAGATAAACTGGCCACTCTTACCCTTGAGGAAGTTATCGGAACTCTGAGGGCCTACAACATTAAGATTCAGAAGAAGGAGATGTAGTACGATCAGATACAAGGTTCAGAGATGTACTTTAGTAAATCTAAACCATCTATTTCTAGTGTACCTATGTCCGAAGCTACAACGTTCTATTCTAGAAAACAAGATGGCATACCAAGAGAAGCAGAAGAATCTTATGGTAGGGCCTTTCTGGGTTTCTCAAATCTGGATGATCAGCCACAGGCATCTACTTCAGGATCATCGTCTTAGGGATACACAAAAATGCCAATGAGTGCTAAAACTGTAGAGGAGCAACTGAAGCTTCTAGCATCGTTTTTAGCAACTTACGGGAATTGGGTTGAAGGGAAAATAAACGATCCATCTCTATGGGAAGAAGATTATGATCAGGTGGATCCGGTTGATTTGGAGCAAATGGACCTACAATGGCAACTGGCCATGGTCACATAGAGACTTAAAAGGTTCATGAAACAAACTGGAAGAAATATAAGTGTGAACAATGTGGGATTCGATTAGTCATTGGTCAAGTGCTATAACTGTCAGGGGATGGGACACTTTGCGAGAGAGTGTCCAAGACCCAAGATGGATAGTAATCAGAATTCGGAACGTCAGTATTCAACCAGTTCAGGGAATCAGAGATCCGGGATTCAGGGTTCATTGGTTGGTTTACTTACTAATGTGGCATCTAACAAACAGTTGGATGGCACATATGATTGGGATACTCATCCAGAGGAAAACACTAGGGCTTTCATGGCTGAAGTAACAGAAACAAATATGGGAGAAGAAGAGGAAAAGGAAGAGGATATCCAGCAGTCTGATTCAGATCCTTTGGTGCTGGAGAATACTGAGGAGCTGACTACTTTTGAGTTTGCAGCTCAGATGGAAAACATCAAATCTGATCGGCAAAGGGTAATCCTTAACTTTTCTACTTTGCATTATTTATGTGTTTTATGTACTACTTTGAATAATAAATTGAATCTATTACTAGAGACACACACTTCAATGACTGCTCAAATTCAATCCTTAAAATCAAATAATGCTAGTTTATTAGACATTAAGGAAGATCTTGAGGCCAAACTGAGAGCTAATGCTCAAGATTTAATAGTTCTGAATGACAAGTTAATTAAACAAAGTGTCAAGAATAAACTAACTTATTAGCACGTAGAGTCGCTGACCAAAGAGATCTCTCTTAAAGATATGGAATTAGCTGAGTCTAGGATTAAGGTTGCTGAGGCAAATAGCAACTATGTACCTACTCCTCAGGATGAGACCAAGAAAAAGGTTAAATCAGAGGATGTCGAGGTAACTGAATCTACTAAAGTATGATCAACTACTCCTCAGGTTAGGAAAATGGTACAACTTGTGCAATCTAGTTGTAATCCTAAACTAGAAGAAGCTAAGACTGTAAGTAATATTAACAAAGAGGAGTTGAACCTAGCTGTTGATACAATCAGACAGGACATTAGTGAGACACCTAAGTCAAAGAGTGCCTATAAGAAATCTATTGACAAGTTGTCTTGCTTTAAGTGTCATGAGAAAGGACATGTTGCTTCAGGTTGTCCCTACAAGAAGCCAGAGTCTTCAGTAAACATAGGGAAACAAGAACAGCAAACCTTAAAAACAATGCCTAGTGATACGAGCTGGAGTAGTTCTTACATTTCTGAGAGGAACTCAAGTGTGATGTCACGTCTGGGTAGTCGACAACCACTGGTGTCCCTCAGACAAAATGAAGGACTTAGGAATAATTCACCGAATAGATTCCCTAGTCAATCAATGTCTGGTCCCCAATCCATCATTAGGAATAATACACCTAAGAGGAGTCACACTCTAGTTAGGTCTAATTCTCCTAATAGACATAAGAGACCAGGTAGAACCCAGGATCATCAAACCGAGATGTACTATAACAAAAATTGTTCAAGGGTTGAACCGCAAAGAGTAACCCAAAGGTCAAGAGTGGATGTTAATCACTCAACTCCACAACAGGTTCTCGATCAAAAACCCAAGTCACCTGAAAGGAGAGATAGGTATTTGAAAGAGTTCAAGTTTGTGGATGAGGATGGTATTACCAAGTCTGTCATGGCTTGGGTTCCCCGTGATAACTAACTTGTCTTTGTTAGTGTGCAGGAGTTAACTACTGGTCCTAACAACAATTGGTTATACGGATAATGGTGGCTCTATACACAGGACATGGGTATAAACGACAACATAGCAGGCATGCTGTTTGGGTACTTAGACCAAGTTATGAATTCTTACGAGAAAAGGGTAGAGTCTGTTAGTTGGGATAACAAAGTTGGTAATAGACAACTTTGCGGATCTATTCACATAAGCAGTTGATAGATCACATTTTGAGTTGTTAGTCCAACTAAATGGGATGCGAAATCCAGAGTAACCTGACCTTAGTAGATAATTTTTCTTTTAAATTTTCTCTGGTTATTAGTTTGTCTTATTAGCTATTTTACTTAAAAACAATAAAAAGAAAAGAAAAAAGAGAGAAACTGTAAAAATTCAATAAAAGAGAAAAATGAAAAATTAAGAGAGAAGTCTTAGAGTCTAAGGTTCAAAGTGACGAAATTTAGCACAACCTTACAAACTCTAAGTGTTAAACTTTCAAACATAATGCAAAATACATTCTAAGTGATATACATCTTCATAATCTGATATGTTGGTAGGCATAAAACATGAAGGTTTTCCTAAAAGTAATAAAACAATCAAGAATTGTCATATGGGTAACTAACTTAGACGTATGATCAAAAGGTCTTAATTTCTGTGTAAGGTCACCGCTTGTACGGATTGGATCACGCGTGGAACACGGAACCGAACACGATGCTAGCCGATGTAAGAAACAACCCCACACGGTGTATTTGTCACACCCTGCTACCCCGGTTGGCAGCGAGGCGTGACGAGTGCGGAAGCGTAACCATAATTATAACGAACGACCACTATATGGACGTTTTCGAAATATTACATCATAAAAATTTAAGAATGTAATAATGTTTTACAAAATGAAAGGAATGAAGTTCACATAATACAGAGATTCTAATACATAATTAATGCGTCCAAAAATAATGCAGTCAAATCTCCGTTAGTTTCGAAATATGCATGCGACTCCATGAAATGCGGAAGCTTGAAAGTTGGTGTATCCGAAGGCACACTTGCCTTAATTACCTGAAAACACATGCTAAAATACGTCAACAAAATTGTTGGTGAGTTCATAGGTTTACACGAAAAGACCAGTTGTATGGACATTATCAGATGCGTTGAATTTATAAAAATCATAAATTCCATGAGATGTATTACGTAAACCATCATGTCACCGAAGCTTAATTAGAATGAGTTTTGCCCCGAGCAGTATTCCCAAAATACCGTGTGTTGAATATATATGCACCCGCTGTTAGCTAAACCACTAACCCGAGTGGGGGACATGACTCCCAATAGATCTATTCACAATATATTCGCGCTTGCAAACAAATGCAACTAACGATTTCATGATATAAGGGCGGAGATTCTCATACGTAATACATAATAGAATCGAGAAGTTTTCGTGTCCATATAAAAACGAAGCATGTATTTCATCCCAAAGCATAACAATGTGAAAAATGGGACTATGAAGACTCACCTTGTTGGTTTTTGATGATGTTTTTGGATCTGAGTTAAGCACTTGTTCGGATGGTCGAGACTCGTCCTAATATTTTTACGAGTTCGGGTCAATATCATTATAATACGTGTTGGAGTACTTCGTAATCGTTTTTATGTACTTGTGATGTATGAATTATTTTTGTGGGGTGTTATACGTGAATTTTCGATTTATGGATATTTATTTCTAAAATGGTTTGCATGCATGCATACTCACGTATATATGTACATATATATATGTTTATACGAAAATGCATACATATATATATGAGCATGTGCATTATTATGAAAAAAATATTCATACATTTTGCATGGCAAAAATTATCACGAGTATTATGAAAACCGAATTGTAATTGAAAAATATTACATTTTTAGTAAATATCTTTAATTTTTCATGTTTTTATAAATTTCTAAGGTGGAAAAATAAAGTGAATAAGTAAAACTTACAAAAGTTGAGGAACACTTGAGTTTTTGAATCTGGTTGGCCGACTTACTTTCTTGAGAGAGTATGTGTGTTGGTGTGATTTTTGAAAATGGATTTGTCTTCTATTTATAGAAGAAAAATCGGTTATTAAAATAATGATAAACTAATTAAATTTTCAATGAAATGATGAAAAGAAAAAGTAAATCGGTTGAGTGTTGGATAAAAAAGGTGTGGCCGATTTTAATGAGTGTATGTTGCATGGTGTTTAATATTAAAATAATACAATAGTACAAGCTAGTTGTCCTTTAAAGGACAACTTACTTTTTAGAGTGATAAGTAGTATGGCTTTTCATGTATTTTATTAATAAAGTACAAAATGTATGCACGAAAAAGGTGATAGGGATAATTTCGGATTTATATATATATATACATACTTAGAAATTTTTTTTTTTTTTCTGGAATGTTAAACTCGATTCAAGTGTGAATCGAGTTTGTTGCAGTGTCAATCGAGTTTTATATCATTATACCCGAGTTTCATGCCTTTGTCATTCGAGTTTTGTGCCTTTGTCATTCGAGTTTCATGTCTTCGTCATTCGAGTTTCACATAGCTTTAGTCGAGTTTCTTTGTTTAACTGTTCGAGTTTTATGTAGTTTCATTCGAGTTTCATCCCTTAGGAATCGAGATTTGTATCTTTATCATCCGAGTTTTATATTGCATCATCCGAGAAAATCCCTTCTTCATTCGAGTTTCATCAGAGTGTTATCCGAGTTTATGCCTTTACTAATCGAGTTTCATCACATCATTATTCGAGTTTACACTTACCTGATTCGAGTTTCATGTAATATCATTCGAGTTTATTACTATATGATTCGAGATTCATATAACTTCATTCGAGTTTATTACTTCATTATTCGAGTTTTATATTAGTTTAATTTTCGAGTTTCATACCTTATATTTTTAGGCCAGTTGTTACAGTCTCCCCCCCTTGAAGGAATTTCGTCCCGAAATTAGCTCGTGTTCTCCTCTGCTTGGACTTTTGTGAACAGCTGGGGGTACTTCTCTCGGAATTGATCTTCGCGTTCCCAAGTAAACTCAGGACCTCGTTTAGAGTTCCATCGGACCTTTATTATTGGAATTCGACTGTGCTTGAGTCTCTTGACTTCTCGGTCCATTATTTCCACCGGTTGCTCAATGAAATTCAGCTTATCGTCTATCTCCAGCTCGTCCATGGGTATTACGAGTGATTCATCAGCCAGACATTTCTTAAGATTGGATACGTGGAAGGTATTATGAACGTTACTAAGCTCTGGGGGTAGATCGAGTCGGTAAGCTACCGGGCCAATTCTTTTGGTGATTTTGAATGGTCCGATATAACGAGGATTGAGTTTTCCTCGTTTTCCAAAACGAATTACGCCTTTCCAAGGCGAGACTTTCAGCATTACTTGATCTCCCTCTTGGAATTCCAAATCCTTCCGTCGGATGTCTGCATAACTCTTTTGTCGATCCCGCGCAATCTTCAATCGGTTCCGAATCTGGGCTATCTTCTCTGTAGTTTCCTGGATGATCTCAGGTCCAGTAATCTGACTATCCCCTACTTCAGCCCAACAAAGAGGTGATCGACACTTTCGTCCATAGAGTGCTTCGAATGGGGCGGTCTTAATGCTCGAGTGATAATTGTTGTTATAAGAAAACTCAACTAATGGCAGGTGTCTGTCCCAACTTTTTCCAAAGTCGATGACACATGCCCTTAGCATATCTTCCAATGTCTGAATCGTTCTTTCACTCTGACCGTCCGTTTGCGGGTGATAGGCTGTACTCATATCCAGACGCGTTCCTAGAGCTTCTTGCAATGACTGCCAAAACCTTGATGTGAACCGGCTGTCCCTGTCTGATATAATTGATACTGGCACTCCATGCCTTGAGACGACCTCCTTAAGATAGATTCGTGTTAACTTATCCATCTTATCAGTCTCCTTGATTGGAAGGAAATGTGCGGTCTTGGTCAGCCGATCCACGATCACCCAGATGGTGTCATAACCTCCAGAAGTCTTTGGCAACTTAGTGATAAAATCCATGGTGATATTTTCCCACTTCCATTGGGGTATTTCTGGTTGGACTAGCAATCCTGATGGCCTTTGATGCTCAGCCTTAACTTTTAAACATGTTAAGCACTTGCTGACGTAAGTAGCAATGTCAGCCTTCATGTTTGGCCACCAGTATGATCCCTTCAAATCGTGATACATCTTGTCCGACCCTGGATGAACAGCATATCTTGTTTTGTGCCCTTCATCCATGACCAGTTTCCTTATGCCTCCAAACTTTGGTAACCAAATTCTGCCCATGAAGTATCGACATCCGTCTGACTTAATTTCAAACTGCTTATCCATGCCTCTCAATGCTTCATTCAGCAGATTATCCTCCTTGACTGCCTCTTCTTGTGCCTCTCGGACTTGAGAGTTTAGGTTTGACTGTATGGTCATTACCAAAGCTCGGACTCTCAATGGCTTAACCCGTTCCTTTCGGCTTAGGGCGTCAGCTACGACATTTGCTTTTCCTGGATGGTAGCGAATCTCGCAGTCATAATCGCTAAGAAGTTCCACCCAACGTCGTTGCCTCATATTTAATTCTTTCTGATTCAGAATATGCTGAAGGCTTTTATGGTCCGTGAACACCGTGCACTTGGTTCCATACAAATAGTGCCTCCATATTTTGAGAGCAAACACTACTGCTCCCAGTTCCAGGTCATGAGTCGTATAGTTTACCTCGTGAATCTTGAGCTGTCGGGATGCATAAGCGATGACCTTGTCCCTTTGCATGAGCACACAACCTAATCCGTTGTGCGAGGCATCACAGTAGACTACAAAATTTTCAGTCCCTTCGGGTAGGGACAGAATTGGTGCACTACACAACCTCTTCTTATGCAGCTGAAATGCCTTTTCCTGCTCTTCACCCCAGACGTATTTCACATCCTTACGGGTCAACTCCGTTAAGGAACCTGCTATCTTCGAGAAGTTCTCAATGAATCGCCTATAATAACCGGCAAGTCCTAGGAATTGGCGGACTTCTGTGGGGGTTCTAGGGATTGCCCAGTTCTTTATGGCTTCGATCTTTGATGGGTCGAGCTGAATTCCCTGACTGTTGATCACATGTCCAAGGAATTTTACTTCTCGCAACCAAAATTCACATTTTGAAAATTTGGCGTATAGCTGCTCTTTCTCTAACAACTCCAAGATCAACTTGAGATGTTGTTCATGCTCTTCTTTACTTCGGGAATAGATGAGGATATCGTCTATGAACACTATTACAAATTTATCCAGATATGGTTTACACACCCGATTCATGAGGTCCATAAATACGGCTGGTGCGTTGGTTAAACCGAATGGCATCACCTGGAATTCGTAATGTCCATAACGAGTTCTGAATGCCGTCTTGGGGATATCTTCTTTCCGAACTTTTACTTGATGATAACCGGAGCGCAGATCAATCTTTGAGTAGAAGCTAGATCCCTGAAGCTGGTCGAACAGGTCATCAATCCTAGGGAGAGGGTAGCGGTTCTTTACCGTTAACTTGTTTAGCTCTCGGTAGTCTATGCACATTCTGAAGGATCCGTCTTTCTTTTTAACGAACAAAACAGGAGCTCCCCAAGGTGAGGAACTTGGTCGAATGAATCCTTTATCCATCAATTCTTGTAATTGACTGGATAGTTCTTGCATCTCAGAAGGTGCGAGTCTATATGGGGCTCTTGCGATCGGTGCAGCTCCTGGCACTAAGTCGATTTGAAATTCTACTTGCCTAGCTGGAGGAAGCCCAGGCAAGTCTTCCGGAAATACCTTCGGGTAGTCACGTACTACTGGAATATCCTCAAGTCGTTTTTCCTTCGACTCTTTTTCTACGATCTGGACCAACACTGCATGGCAACCCTTCCTAAGACATTTTAATGTTCTTAGGCCGGATATGACATTCAATTGTCGGTTCTTCTTTTCCCCTTGGACCGTGAGGACTTTCTTCTTACTGAGTGGTATTCGCACCACTTTCTTTCCACACAAAATCTCAGCCTGGTTATGCGACAACCAGTCCATACCAATCACCACATCGAAACTTCCGAGTTCTATAGGCATTAAGTCTATCCTAAAGGAGTGATCTGCTAGCTTTAGTGTGCATTCCTTAATGATACTACTTGCCCTTATTATTTTGCCATCTGCAAGTTCTATTGTATAGGAGTTGTCTAAGGGAAGAGTAGAAACATTCAACTGCTGGCTAAACTTATCAGATATAAAGCTCCTATCAGCCCCAGTATCAAAGAGTACGTAAGCGTAAATATCGTTTAGGAGATACGTACCTGATACCACGTGGGGGTCCTGACGAGCGTCTCCTGCTCCCAACACAAATGCTCTCCCCTGAGCTCTCCCTTCGTTCCTCAATTTCGGACACTCATTCCTGATGTGTCCCGTTGCACCACATTCGAAACAGCCCCTCGGGTTGCTACCACTGGCACTCGGGACTCCGGATCTACAGTCTTTGGCCATATGGCCCAAACGTTTGCAGTTTTCGCATTGGGTTGGACAGGGGCCAGGGTTGTGGTGGAAGGTGCATTTGGTGCAAAAAGGCTTAGTACCGGTATAGCTTCTCCTTGACTCAACTCCTGCTACATAGGCTTTAACGGTCTCGGGTTTCTTGGACTGTGAACCCGTGTTCTTCCCGGTCTTTTCTTCCCACTTTCTCTTGTGTTCCCCGGCTTTGGCTTCGTTCCTCCGGGATACTTGATCCATAAGATTGTTGGCCATTCTGATGGCGTCCTGTATGGTGGATGGGTTGGAGGCGGTAACGTTCCCTTGTATTTGAGGAGCGAGTCCCCAAATATAGCGTTCAACCTTCTTGTATTCCGGAGTTACCATCTGCGGACATAGGATACTTAGTTCATGGAATCGGTTGGTATATCCTGCAACGTCCGTTCCTTTCATTGATAGATTCCAGAATTCTGATTCCATTTTCTGGAGTTCGTTTCTTGGACAGTATTCATCCGTCATCATCTGTTTCAGTGTGGACCACGTAAGCTGGTAGGCTTCGTCAATGCCTACAGACTGGACGTAGGAATTCCACCATGTGAGCGCGCTATCTTGCAAGGTGTGAGTAGCAAATTTCACCTTGTCTCCTTCAGCGCATCCGCTGACACGATATACGGATTCTAACTTTTCAAACCAACGGATCAAACCGACTGCTCCTTCGGTTCCATTAAAATACCGGGGTTTGCAACTTAAAAACCCTTTGATCCCACAACCTTTCGTGTGAGTTTCAGTTCCTCCTGTGGTGCGACTGGCACCACCATCCCCATTGGTTGTGCTATTTCGGTTTGCCTCGTAGGTAGCTATGGCGGCAGCCACCCTTTGGGCAACAAGCTCTTCAATGTCAGCTGCATTCATGGCTCGTTTTGGCGGCATTATCTTGTAGTTTAAAGAAAATCATAGTGTAAGAAGTTGAATCTTAAAGATGCGGCACAATACTATAATCATCAAGCGCAATCACATAAATATCTGGGAATTTTCATTAATCATTCGAAATTTTTCTTACATGCGGGGCGGGTTATTACCCGAAAATTTTATCCTATGCTATTACATGATATTTTTCCTACTAATACACAGGAAATGGAAAAGAACTAAGTGTGGGAGTGATCAGAGTTCTCTCCCTTTTCCATTGAGTAGACGCGCTGTGTCAACTCCTCGATCCGGGCTTGGCTCTCGGCTAGTTGCTGCCGGAGCTCATTCAGTCCGTCCTGCTGTATAGCAAGGGCGTGCTGATTGGCCCAATATATGTTGGAGTTTTGCAACTCCTCCCGCTCTAAACGAGCGGTCATCTCCCCGATATCCAGGTTAAGTGACCGGATCTGGTGGTCATGCCTGGTAGACCTTGCGATCAAAAGTGGTATGGTCTGATCGGCGGGCTCTTGAGTGAGCGATGAGACAGGTGCGGAGGATGGTCCTCCGATCTCGAAGTTTGGAGGAACTCCCTCCATCTGCCTCCATTCGCGGAGGGTCTCCGGTATCCAAGTCCATCTTCGGGCGTCTACCCGTCGGTGTGGTGTCGGGGGATTGTGCTGGGGAGTCGGAACAGGAATAGACTCCCTTCTCGGCATGATTACCCGTTTCCGGGGTGTGTACAACATCTTTGGGCCGTTAGGATAAGGCCTATACGGCTTATAGGATGGTTCGGCCGGGTGATACGGGACGCGAGCAGGGGCCGTCGGTGGTGTAACAACCTAACTTTAAGCTAGTAATGTAATGATTGAATTTTGAGATAATAATATAATTTTGTTATATTATTTGGAATTTTCAAATATTGATTAAGAATAAAAATATATTAAGTAAATATAATTTTATATTATATGTTATGAATAATTAAAGATGATTAAGTTTAAAAGATAGATAAGATACAAAAGTTTAGTGGGTTAAATAGCAAAATTGATCAAATTAATATATAAAAACTAAAATTTATGACCATTTAAGATCATTTAATCCACAAACCTCTCTCTCTCTACTCTCTCACTAAGTACACGGCAATCTCACAAAAATTATCAAGAAAGTTCATCAAATTGCAATCAATTCAAGAATTGAAGATCAAAGGAGTTACAATAAGCATCAAACATCATCAAATTGCAAGAATTTGAGGTAATTATCGATTTAAAATTCAATAATTGTTAAGTTGGTTCGGTTTTATGTAAAAACCGAAACCAAGACTTTAAAATGTGAAGATTTGATATTGCATGTATAAGATTTTGATAGATTATGATGAATTGAATCAAATAAATGAAACAGAAACAAAATTTGATGCTTGGATCATCCAAATTATGTAGAAATCGGAATTTTTATGAAAAATAATGTTCTTGGCAAAAATATCATATTTTGGATGATCTTGATTTAAATAATGATGTTATTGATAGGGAAAAATGTATAAAAACACTCAAATAATGATAATACATCAAAATATATAGTTGCATGTTACTAAGTAGTGTTTTTGAGAATTTATATGTAAAATCAGTATGAATATGTGAAGAACATGATGAACAAATCTGGAAAAAAATATATGAATATGAGAGATCCGAATTCGGCTGAGTCCGAATTCGGATGAGTGGCATCAATTCGGATCCCATATATTTCGGACTCTCTAATTCGGATGATGCCATTTCGGACCAATGATACTATTTCGGATCCCTGATTTCGGATAAGTTCAATTCGGATTTAATCCTAATTCGGTGTTGATCCTAATTCGGATGAACCAACTCAGGTGTTCAAATTCGGATACCTTGGTCCGAATCCGGAAGAAGCAATTCGGTTGGATCCGAATCCGGATCCCTAGTTCGGATAGATCCGAATTCGGAGATCCGAAACCCGATTCAATATTTTGATATTTTTGCAAATAATTAACGGAATTATCAGTTATCAGAATCAGATAGAAATAAAGAATTTATGACCAAAAGATGATGACATTAATAAAGATGATGAAAATGACATGATATTATCATGAATGATTTTGAACAGGTTCAGTATATTATCTGAACAAAGACTAAAAGACTTAAAAGCGGGTCAGAGACTTGATTTGACAAAGAAAAAGAATTGACAAGATTACAGATTGACAAAATCCTGAGATAACTCAGGTGGCAGATTCTTAAATCTGTTTGACCAAGACCCAAACTGTGAGTTATAGATATTCAAATTGAACATGCAAAGATCCGTTTGAGATATATTGATGCTGTTACATTATTTGACATTCATTTATCAGCTGGATTGAGACCTGTGCACACCATGGATGGGTGTTGCCCAGTGAATCATGATAGCTATTTGCTTATCATTTCATATTGCATTTATTAGCGCTTCAGACTTTGCTTTATGATTCGTTGCTATCATGACTCCTAAGACTTATGCTTACTTCATTGATCAGACTTGATAAGATTTATTCAGCTTGACTAGCCCTTATGGTCTATTGTTCTAGACCCGGCTATTCCACCAGTTCTCACGAACTTGGTAATGACCTCCGATGTTCGGCCATGTTGACCTACTGGTAGCTAGCCCAGTATGTGGCTGATCCCCACGATATAAGCGTGAGTGTGGTTTGAACATCATCCGATCTTAAGATACTATATCTCAATCATGATGAGGGCTGTAGCGGCAGCCAAGACATATCACGCTTAGATTTATGACTCCGCTTGACACGCATGTTAATATTGAAAATCTATAAACTCACTAAGCTTTGCTTACAGATGTTGCTTTAAAATTTTACAGGAAAAGCCAAAGGAAAATCACCTGCAGGACCTAGTGCTTAGGTCATCAAGAAATCCAAGTTTTGAAGCTTTCCTAGACCACTTCTCAACAAATTTTCTGGTACTGATTGGAAGACAGCTAATGTGGTGGTTCTGGGTAGACTTGATGTGATGATTGATGTTATGATTAGATTAGATGTTACCCTTTTATAACTTAATTCTGAAATATGTAAATTTATTCCTAATCATGTATGTACATGTAATTTTATTATTCCGCAATTTAATTACCCTATCTTAGTATGGTTGATATCGTATTGCGTGATATGGGACCTAGACTGGTGAGAACTGCCCCGTAAGGGGAGGTCTTCACAGGATGGTATCAGAGACCATAGTTTGAGTGAATCAAGTATTACGTGAGTATACTTGGTCTCAAACTGAAGCAATACATATGTATCAATCATTTAGGTGGATTGAACTGAGATAGGATGTACAGACTATTAGGATGGGAAAAAGGGTACATAGATCTAAGTCTATAAACTGATAGTTAATTGATTTTAATTTTTCAGTAGAAGATGTCAGGATCAGGATCAGGTGATATTCCCAACAATATGTCCCAACAACAAATGTTTGAAATGATGCAGCAATTTCTAGCCCAACACTCTGAACAACAAAACAAAATGATGCAAGAACAGTTTCGTGCCAGAGATGAGGCCGAAGCTAAAAGACGTGAAGGAAAGAAAAATAAGAGAAAAGAAAAGCAAGTCCAGACCAATGAATCTGATTCTGATAATTCAAATCCAGAAACCCAAATAGCTCAGCCAAAAGGCTGCAAATTTAAAGATTTTAAAGCGAGCGGTGCCCTGAACTTCGAGGGTACTGTGGATCCGATTCAGGCGATGGATTGGATCAGTCATACGGAAGAAATTTTTAGAATCTCTGACTGTTTAGATTTTAAGAAAGTGAGCTACGCGTCTGCGTTGTTTGTTGGAGCTGCTCGTGCCTGGTGGAAAACCCAGCGAAGTATCTATGGTGAGGAGGTGATTCAGACTTTAGAATGGGAGCAGTTTCTTGAAATGTTCAATGCAAAGTACTGCCCGATTGACCAACGAGATAAAATGGAGGTACAGTTGATGCAGCTGACTCAGGGAACGAAGACAGTTGATGAATACGAACACGAGTTTTCAAGACTATGCGGCTACTCTTCCTATCAAGTAGCTACCGAGGAGAGAAAGATGAATAGATTTCGTGTAGGATTCAATCCAAGGTACAGACATCCGATGAGCGCGATCAAATACAAGAGTTACTTGGAAATGGTAGAAGCGGCTAGACAAATCGAGCGAGGTTACTTAGAGTACGGCGATCAGCTATATGCTCCGTCTACTAACCCGATGAATCCGTCTCCTCCAAAGAAACAGCGATTTGGCAGATTTTTCAAGCCAAATAAGTCGCAATCTCAGCAATCCTATCAGCATAATTCACAACCGAAAGCGCAAGCCTACTCACTGACAAACGAACCGCGATTCTGCAAGAGATGCAGAAAGTATCACATGGGACTATGTAATCCGGATGACGTTACTGGCTTCGCGTGTAACATGATCGGTCATAGTAGTGAAGAATGTCCACAGCAGGGACGTGGATGTGCGAAATGTGGAAAGAGAGGGCACTTCATGTATCAGTGTCGTAGCGGACCACGTTATCAGCCACAGTCATCAGCTGGAGGGTCGACAGTTAAAAGTTCTGCTGCAACACCAACTGCAAGGACACGTGCGTTCCAAATAACGGCTGAAGAGGCGAGAGATACACCTGACGTAGTCACCGGTACGTTTCTGTTAAATACGATACCTGCTCGCGTATTATTTGATTCTGGCGCAAGTCGTTCTTTCATATCGTCTTCTTTTGCATCAAGATTATCTAAGTTCCCATCGAAGCTTCCAGTTATACTAGACATTGAGACAGCCAGTAACAACTTTGTTATGGCTGATTCTGTATATCGAAACTGCACATTACTCGTAGATAATATTGTATTCAATCTCGACCTCATCCCGATTCCATTGAAAGAGTTCGATGTCATCATCGGCATGGACTGGCTAATGAACAACGAGGCTACAATTATCTGCAACCGACGAATCATCAGAATCAAATCTTCAGACGGCCAAGTACTTGAGATCAAGGGCGAGAAACGAAAAGGTGCACATTGTTTCATAACTGTAGAAAAAGCTCACAAATACTTGTCTAAAGGTCACGACTCTTACCTTTGCTATGTTTCATCTGAATCTAACTCCGAAGCTCAAAAGAAACCTTTATCCGATATTCCTATCGTCTGTGAGTTCCCAGACGTATTTCCTGACGATATTTCTGGAGTGCCACCGGAACGACAAGTCGAGTTCAGTATTGACTTGGTTCCTGGTGCGGCTCCTATTGCAAAAGCTCCATACAGACTTGCACCTGCAGAAATGCAGGAAATGTCAAAGCAACTGCAAGAGCTGTTGGAGAAGGGGTTTATCCGACCGAGTTCTTCTCCGTGGGGTGCACCAGTACTATTTGTTAAAAAGAAAGACGGAACTTTCCGTATGTGCATCGACTACCGCGAGTTGAACAACGTTACAATAAAGAATAAGTATCCTCTGCCCAGAATCGATGATCTGTTTGATCAGTTACAAGGAGCCAGTTACTTTTCGAAAATAGATCTCCGATCTGGGTATCATCAGTTAAAAGTCAGAGAAGAAGATGTTCCAAAGACAGCCTTCCGTACAAGATACGGTCATTACGAATTTCTCGTAATGCCGTTTGGATTAACGAATGCACCAGCGGCGTTCATGGATCTCATGAATCGCGTGTGCAGACCAATGTTGGATAAATCAGTTATCGTGTTCATAGACGATATTCTGATTTACTCCAAAACGGAGGCTGATCATTCTATTCATTTACGACAGTTGCTAGAGTTGTTGAGAAAAGAAAGACTCTACGCAAAGTTTTCTAAGTGCGAATTCTGGCTCAGACAGGTATAATCTCTAATATATATACGTCTTGAGCTGTTTCCTTAACTATTCTTTGATTCACCTCAGAATTTGAATTTCTATCTTGATTCTTATAGATCCAGTTCCTTGGCCATGTTGTTTCTGGCGAAGGAATTTCCGTTGATCCTTCAAAAGTCGAGGCCGTTCAGAAATGGCAAACGCCTCGTAATGCCTCAGAAATACGAAGTTTCCTTGGATTGGCCGGTTATTATCGGCGATTCATAAAGGATTTCTCGAAGATTGCTGTACCTCTAACGATGTTAACACGAAAGAATACTCCTTTCGTTTGGACAGATAAACAGCAAGAGGCATTTAACATTCTGAAGCAAAAGCTTATTCAAGCGCCGATTCTAGCCTTGCCAGAAGGTAATGACGATTTCGTTGTTTACAGCGACGCTTCTGGTACTGGCTTAGGATGTGTTCTTATGCAAAGGGGAAAAGTAATTGCCTACGCTTCAAGGCAATTAAAAGACTACGAGAAAAGTGCACCAACTCATGACCTTGAGTTGGCTGCCGTTACCTTTGCTTTGAAAATCTGGCGTCACTATCTATATGGGACTCGGTGTCAGCTCTACACCGATCATAAGAGTCTCAAATATCTTTTCACTCAAAAAGATCTGAACATGAAACAGCGTCGATCCTTGGAGCTTATCAAGGATTATGACTGCGAGATCTTATATCATCCCGGCAAAGCAAATGTTGTCGCGGATGCGTTGAGTAGAAAAGTATATCCAGAAAAGTGCTGTTATGCCCTAACTCCAGTTATATTCTCTTCTGATCTTATTGAAAATATTCGAGTTGCTCAAACTGAAGCGCTGAAAGAAGAGAACATAGATTCTGAAAATCTAAAAGGGCAACTACAATTTCTAACTCTGAACCATTTGAGACTTCACTGTCTCAAGGGAAACCGAATCTGGGTTCCTAAATATGGTTCTATTCGTAGCACTCTTCTGTCCGAAGCTCATCAGTCCAAGTTATCTATTCATCCTGGCAGCTCAAAGATGTACTTTGATCTGAAAGCTGACTACTGGTGGCCAGGAATGAAGAAAGATATCGGTAAGTGTGTTGAAAACTGCAGAGTCTGTCAGATGGTTAAGGCAGAACATCAGAAACCCTTCGGGGATATGCAACCACTACCAGTTCCCGAGTGGAAGTGGGAGCATATAACAATGGACTTCATTACGAAGCTGCCAAAGACCAAAAGACAGCACGACTCCATCTGGGTAGTCGTTGACCGATTAACGAAATCAGCACATTTCATTCCGATGAAAGAAACATATTCTCTCGATAGATTGGCGCAGCTGTATATCTCTGAAATTATTTCTCGTCACGGTGTGCCAAAGTCTATCGTTTCTGATCGTGATAGTCGCTTCACATCCAGATTCTGGCAGGCATTACAAGAAGGGATGGGTACTCGGATATCCATGAGTACTGCTTATCATCCAAATGCAGATGGCCAGAGTGAGCGTACTATTCTAACTCTTGAAGATATGCTTCGTGCCTGTGTTCTTGATTTAGGTGGTAACTGGGATGACCACTTGCCGTTGGTCGAATTTTCATACAATAACAGTTATCATTCAACAATCAAGATGGCTCCTTTTGAAGCTTTGTACGGAAGAAAGTGCAGAACTCCTACCTGTTGGCGCGAAACAGGCGAATCACCAATAGCAGGTCCTGCCCTTCTACAGTTGACTCACGAAAAGATTCAACTCGTTAGAAGGAATATTCTTGAAGCTCAAAGCAGGCAGAAGTCATATTATGATAATCGGCATAGATCGATAAGCTTTGCGGTTAACGATTGGGTGATGCTGAAAGTATCCCCAATGAAGAATGTGGTACGGTTCATTAAAAGAAACAAGTTAGCTCCGAGATTTATTGGTCCGTTCAAGATTGTGGAAAAGATTGGGAATCAGTCTTACCGTCTTGATCTACCATCGGACTTAGTTGGAATACATCCTGTATTCCATGTCAGTCATCTGAGAAAAAGCTTAGCAGATGAAAGAGAAGTGCGGATACCGCACGTTAACTTGCAAATTGATGAGAAGCTTCGCGTGGTTGAAGAGCCAGAACGTATTCTGGACTCGAAGACTAAGAAGCTTAGAAATAAAGAGATACAGATGGTGCTCGTCCAGTGGAAACACCACAAAGGTTCGCATCAGTCTTGGGAATCCAGAGATGTTATGAAAGCTACTTATCCCAGTCTGTTCGAATCTAGCTAACTTCGGGGACGAAGTTTGTGCGTGGTGGAGCCCATTCTGTAACAACCTAACTTTTAGCTAGTCATGTAATGATTGAATTTTGAGATAATAATATAATTTTGTTATATTATTTGGAATTTTCAAATATTGATTAAGAATAAAAATATATTAAGTAAATATAATTTTATATTATATGTTATGAATAATTAAAGATGATTAAGTTTAAAAGATAGATAAGATACAAAAGTTTAGTGGGTTAAATAGCAAAATTGATCAAATTAATATATAAAAACTAAAATTTATGACCATTTAAGATCATTTAATCCACAAACCTCTCTCTCTCTACTCTCTCACTAAGTACACGGCAATCTCACAAAAATTATCAAGAAAGTTCATCAAATTGCAATCAATTCAAGAATTGAAGATCAAAGGAGTTACAATAAGCATCAAACATCATCAAATTGCAAGAATTTGAGGTAATTATCGATTTAAAATTCAATAATTGTTAAGTTGGTTCGGTTTTATGTAAAAACCGAAACCAAGACTTTAAAATGTGAAGATTTGATATTGCATGTATAAGATTTTGATAGATTATGATGAATTGAATCAAATAAATGAAACAGAAACAAAATTTGATGCTTGGATCATCCAAATTATGTAGAAATCGGAGTTTTTATGAAAAATAATGTTCTTGGCAAAAATATCATATTTTGGATGATCTTGATTTAAATAATGATGTTATTGATAGGGAAAAATGTATAAAAACACTCAAATAATGATAATACATCAAAATATATAGTTGCATGTTACTAAGTAGTGTTTTTGAGAATTTATATGTAAAATCAGTATGAATATGTGAAGAACATGATGAACAAATCTGGAAAAAAATATATGAATATGAGAGATCCGAATTCGGCTGAGTCCGAATTCGGATGAGTGGCATCAATTCGGATCCCATATATTTCGGACTCTCTAATTCGGATGATGCCATTTCGGACCAATGATACTATTTCGGATCCCTGATTTCGGATAAGTTCAATTCGGATTTAATCCTAATTCGGTGTTGATCCTAATTCGGATGAACCAACTCAGGTGTTCAAATTCGGATACCTTGGTCCGAATCCGGAAGAAGCAATTCGGTTGGATCCGAATCCGGATCCCTAGTTCGGATAGATCCGAATTCGGAGATCCGAAACCCGATTCAATATTTTGATATTTTTGCAAATAATTAACGGAATTATCAGTTATCAGAATCAGATAGAAATAAAGAATTTATGACCAAAAGATGATGACATTAATAAAGATGATGAAAATGACATGATATTATCATGAATGATTTTGAACAGGTTCAGTATATTATCTGAACAAAGACTAAAAGACTTAAAAGCGGGTCAGAGACTTGATTTGACAAAGAAAAGAATTGACAAGATTACAGATTGACAAAATCCTGAGATAACTCAGGTGGCAGATTCTTATATCTGTTTGACCAAGACCCAAACTGTGAGTTATAGATATTCAAATTGAACATGCAAAGATCCGTTTGAGATATATTGATGCTGTTACATTATTTGACATTCATTTATCAGCTGGATTGAGACCTGTGCACACCATGGATGGGTGTTGCCCAGTGAATCATGATAGCTATTTGCTTATCATTTCATATTGCATTTATTAGCGCTTCAGACTTTGCTTTATGATTCGTTGCTATCATGACTCCTAAGACTTATGCTTACTTCATTGATCAGACTTGATAAGATTTATTCAGCTTGACTAGCCCTTATGGTCTATTGTTCTAGACCCGGCTATTCCACCAGTTCTCACGAACTTGGTAATGACCTCCGATGTTCGGCCATGTTGACCTACTGGTAGCTAGCCCAGTATGTGGCTGATCCCCACGATATAAGCGTGAGTGTGGTTTGAACATCATCCGATCTTAAGATACTATATCTCAATCATGATGAGGGCTGTAGCGGCAGCCAAGACATATCACGCTTAGATTTATGACTCCGCTTGACACGCATGTTAATATTGAAAATCTATAAACTCACTAAGCTTTGCTTACAGATGTTGCTTTAAAATTTTACAGGAAAAGCCAAAGGGAAATCACCAGCAGGACCTAGTGCTTAGGTCATCAAGAAATCCAAGTTTTGAAGCTTTCCTAGACCACTTCTCAACAAATTTTCTGGTACTGATTGGAAGACAGCTAATGTGGTGGTTCTGGGTAGACTTGATGTGATGATTGATGTTATGATTAGATTAGATGTTACCCTTTTATAACTTAATTCTGAAATATGTAAATTTATTCCTAATCATGTATGTACATGTAATTTTATTATTCCGCAATTTAATTACCCTATCTTAGTATGGTTGATATCGTATTGCGTGATATGGGACCTAGGCTGGTGAGAACTGCCCCGTAAGGGGAGGTCTTCACAGGTGGTGAAGGATCCTCTTCCTCCATCGGTTCTTCTTCGGATTCCTCCATCGGATCTTCCGACGGGTCCTCCTCCTCCGAGGTTTCTTCTTCTGGGAAGACTTCCGTGGCCGTGGGACTTGCGGGAGTGTATTCCTCCTCTGAGTCCGACAGGATGATAATTTCTGGATGGTTCATGGTTTCTGCTAACAAGGTTCATTCGTAATCTTTTAGTTAGTTACAAAAATATTCTTAAAATCAGAAATTTTTACGTGCAGTTATAGTCTAGGGTACTAATGCAACCTAGTTCACTATAACTATGGCTCTGATACCAATCTGTCACACCCTGCTACCCCGGTTGGCAGCGAGGCGTGACGAGTGCGGAAGCGTAACCATAATTATAACGAACGACCACTATATGGACGTTTTCGAAATATTACATCATAAAAATTTAAGAATGTAATAATGTTTTACAAAATGAAAGGAATGAAGTTCACATAATACAGAGATTCTAATACATAATTAATGCGTCCAAAAATAATGCAGTCAGATCTCCGTTAGTTTCGAAATATGCATGCGACTCCATGAAATGCGGAAGCTTGAAAGTTGGTGTATCCGAAGGCACACTTGCCTTAATTACCTGAAAACACATGCTAAAATACGTCAACAAAATTGTTGGTGAGTTCATAGGTTTACACGAAAAGACCAGTTGTATGGACATTATCAGATGCGTTGAATTTATAAAAATCATAAATTCCATGAGATGTATTACGTAAACCATCATGTCACCGAAGCTTAATTAGAATGAGTTTTGCCCCGAGCAGTATTCCCAAAATACCGTGTGTTGAATATATATGCACCCGCTGTTAGCTAAACCACTAACCCGAGTGGGGGACATGACTCCCAATAGATCTATTCACAATATATTCGCGCTTGCAAACAAATGCAACTAACGATTTCATGATATAAGGGCGGAGATTCTCATACGTAATACATAATAGAATCGAGAAGTTTTCGTGTCCATATAAAAACGAAGCATGTATTTCATCCCAAAGCATAACAATGTGAAAAATGGGACTATGAAGACTCACCTTGTTGGTTTTTGATGATGTTTTTGGATCTGAGTTAAGCACTTGTTCGGATGGTCGAGACTCGTCCTAATATTTTTACGAGTTCGGGTCAATATCATTATAATACGTGTTGGAGTACTTCGTAATCGTTTTTATGTACTTGTGATGTATGAATTATTTTTGTGGGGTGTTATACGTGAATTTTCGATTTATGGATATTTATTTCTAAAATGGTTTGCATGCATGCATACTCACGTATATATGTACATATATATATGTTTATACGAAAATGCATACATATATATATGAGCATGTGCGTTATTATGAAAAAAATATTCATACATTTTGCATGGAAAAATTATCACGAGTATTATGAAAACCGAATTGTAATTGAAAAATATTACATTTTTAGTAAATATCTTTAATTTTTCATGTTTTTATAAATTTCTAAGGTGGAAAAATAAAGTGAATAAGTAAAACTTACAAAAGTTGAGGAACACTTGAGTTTTTGAATCTGGTTGGCCGACTTACTTTCTTGAGAGAGTATGTGTGTTGGTGTGATTTTTGAAAATGGATTTGTCTTCTATTTATAGAAGAAAAATCGGTTATTAAAATAATGATAAACTAATTAAATTTTCAATGAAATGATGAAAAGAAAAAGTAAATCGGTTGAGTGTTGGATAAAAAAGGTGTGGCCGATTTTAATGAGTGTATGTTGCATGGTGTTTAATATTAAAATAATACAATAGTACAAGCTAGTTGTCCTTTAAAGGACAACTTACTTTTTAGAGTGATAAGTAGTATGGCTTTTCATGTATTTTATTAATAAAGTACAAAAAGTATGCACGAAAAAGGTGATAGGGATAATTTCGGATTTATATATATATATATATATACATACTTAGAAATTTTTTTTTTTTCTGGAATGTTAAACTCGATTCAAGTGTGAATCGAGTTTGTTGCAGTGTCAATCGAGTTTTATATCATTATACCCGAGTTTCATGCCTTTGTCATTCGAGTTTTGTGCCTTTGTCATTCGAGTTTCATGTCTTCGTCATTCGAGTTTCACATAGCTTTAGTCGAGTTTCTTTGTTTAACTGTTCGAGTTTTATGTAGTTTCATTCGAGTTTCATCCCTTAGGAATCGAGATTTGTATCTTTATCATCCGAGTTTTATATTGCATCATCCGAGAAAATCCCTTCTTCATTCGAGTTTCATCACAGTGTTATCCGAGTTTATGCCTTTACTAATCGAGTTTCATCACATCATTATTCGAGTTTACACTTACCTGATTCGAGTTTCATGTAATATCATTCGAGTTTATTACTATATGATTCGAGATTCATATAACTTCATTCGAGTTTATTACTTCATTATTCGAGTTTTATATTAGTTTAATTTTCGAGTTTCATACCTTATATTTTTAGGCCAGTTGTTACAGTATTGCTCCAAGAAACTCTCTGAAAAACCTTTCTAGCTCGTACGTCCACTATACTCGCTCTCAAATTCGTATTCTCGAAAGATTCTTTCTACTCTCAAACTTTTCAAAGTTTCTAAGACAAAGGTTTTACCAAAATAATAGAATAAGTTCATATTATAACACCTAAGTTCGAACCAGGCCCAAGCCCACGAACATAACAAGTTCGAGCCCAAGAACCAACGAACTTAGGCTTCCTAAGTTCGTATGATGTGACTTAAGTTCGTTGCCTATGCCATTTCGAACTTATTCTCACTTCACGAACTTATGTTCACAATCAAGAACTTATCTCCATAAGTTCTTAGCCTCAAGAACTTATTCTCATAAGTTCATATCCATATGAACTTATCCGACCATCATTAACTTAAGACCCTATCTATTGCAACTAACAAAACTAGACTGTTGTCGACAAAACTTCTTCTTTGTTTAAGATGTATTTGATGAAGCAAATACATCCCCCAGATTAATTTGCATACCTCATTCATTGACATTGTCTGTATGTTTCTAACATAGAAACTAAGACCTTTTGGTCGTACATCTAAGTTAGTTACACATAAGACTTTTTCTTGATTATTTTATTAGCTTTAAGGAAATCCTTCATGTTTTATGCCTACCAACATATCAGACAAGGACATGTATATCACTTAGAGATTATTATGCATTATGTGTGAAAGTTTAACACCTAAAGTTTGTTAGATTGTGCTAAATTTCGTCACTTTGAACCTAAGACTCTTAGACTTCTCACATTTTCCAAGATTTTTTTTAAAATTTTCATGGTTTTCTATCATTTTTTTGTTTTTCATTTTCTAAGTAAAGCACCTAATAAAATAAACTAATAACTTAAAAGGTTTTAAAAAGAAAGAAAAATCTATTGAGGTCAAGTTACTCCGGATTACGCATTCCATTAAGTTGGACTAACAACTCAAAGCGTGATCTGTCAAATTCTTTTGTGAAAAGATCCGCATTGTTGTCTTCCGTTGGAACTTTTACCAATGTAATCATGTTTTTCTCAACACAGTCACGAATAAAGTGATGTCTTATGTCTATGTGCTTAGTCTTACTATGCTTAACTGGATTATTAGTTATGTCAATTGTGGACTGTTTTTGTCTATCCTAATGGGAGTATGAGTATAAGTCAAACCGTAATCCCGCAATTGTTGTTGAATCCATAGAACCTATGAACAGCAACTACCAGCAGCTACATACTCGGCCTCGCACGTTGATATGACTACCGAAGTCTGTTTCATGCATTGCTAGGACACCAGTCTCCCTCCAGGGAACTGACAACTACCCGTTGTTGACTTTATGTTTAAGCTACACCCTCCATAGTCTGAATCCGTGTAAGCTTCCAATTCCAGATCTTCATCAGCATGATACCAAATTCCCAGCTTCGGTTTCGACTTTAGGTATCTCAGAATCCGCTTCACGGCTTTCATGTGCATCTCCTTTCGGTTAGGTTGAAACCTGGCACAAATACAAACGACAAATATTATATCAGGTCGAGAAGCAGTTAAATACATGAGTGACCCGATCATGGCACGATATAGAGTCGGATGCACATCAATATCACTATCTGTACCCGATCCAAGATTATGGTTGACTTGAATAAGAGTATTGAAGTGTGCCGTAAGCATTGTTCCTTCTATCCCGAAGCGCTCCAAGATGTCATAGACATACTTCGTGTGAGGAATAAATATTCCCTCCTTTCGTTGTTCAACTTGTAAACCAAGAAAGAGGTTCAGCTCTCCCATCACACTCATCTCAAACTTAGACTTCATAACCTTCTCAAAATCCTTGCACATTTGTTCATTAGACGACCCAAAGATGATATCGTTCAGGTAAACTTGTACCAGAATAAAGTCTTCAGCTTTCCTCTTAACGAATAGTGCACTATCTATTCTCCCTCTCTCAAACCCATTATCTAAGAGGTGAGTAGATAGTTTCTCGTACAATGCCCTAGGTGCCTGATGTAATCCATACAGAGCTTTATCCAATCTATATACTCTGTCAGGATACTTGGGAGCAGTAAACCCTGGCGGTTGCTCGACATACACTAACTCCTTCATTTTCCGTACGAGAAGGCACTCTTGACGTCTAGTTGATATACTTTGAACCCTTTGAAGGACGCGAATGCTAGAAACAATCGAATAGCCTCAAGCCTCGCCACTGGTGCAAACACTTCGTTATAGTCTATCCCTTCTTCCTGGTTGAACCCTTTGACCACAACTCTTGCCTTGTTACGAGTAACTATGCCCGGATCGTCCCGTTTGCACATAAAGACTCATTTTGTCCCAATAGCAACTTCTCCTCGAGGCAAAGGCACTAAATCCCACACTTCAAGCTTTCTGAACTGTGAAAGTTCCTCTTGCATAGCTTAAACCCAAGAACTATCCTTCAGAGCCAATTGTACATTCTTTGGCTCTACTTGTGAAATGAAACACGAGTTTTAACACATGTGCAATGCCTCAGAGCCGTTGATCATCGATAACAGCATTGTGTTATTATTCACACTACTCCTAGTTCTCATACCGACATTCAGATTTCCTATGATGTCATCTATTGGATGATCCTTATTTATCCTCGATGTTTCGATTACATCGACCTGAAGATTATCTCTCAAATTTGTTCCTATTTCACCTAATGGAGGTGTAACTTCAGACGGAACATTCTCCTCGTGATCACTGTCTTCTGAGGCTGAATTGTTTGTCTGATTCTGATCCACAGGCAACAAAGGCTCTTGATTTGTCGAGGACCCGTCTTCTGTCGATGGAGACTCAGATGTCGTGGGAATGCTCATATTTGGAAATACTTTACCGTCGTTAAGATTTAAAGACGAGTAGTCATTTTCCACAGTACCTGCATTTCTACTAAACGGAATGTTAAATGATTCAAAAACAGAGTCATAATCAAATAACCATTCTGGATTGGTTTGGGGTTCGTGTGAATAACTTGTGACATTAATGTAAAACATAAGTTCAACTGTACCAGTAGTTTTATTAAAGACCCTCTTGTTTGGTGAGTTTGGAACATAACCTAGGAAATATCCTTCGTCAGCCTTCTCAGCAAACTTAGGTTGATGTTTTGTTTTTAATAAAGTACATGGCAACCCAAACGGTTCAAAGCCAGTTAAATCTGGTGGTCTTTTATTCAGAACTTCATAACAGGTTTTGTTTAGTGATTAATTGTAAGGACTCTGTTTAAAACATGACAAGCTGTATTCACTGCCTCCCCCCAAAACATGGTAGGAAGCTTTGAATCCGAGAGCATAATCCTTGTTGCTTCAATTAAAGTCCTGTTTTTACGTTCTGCCACCCCATTTTGTTGTGGCTCATAAGGTGCACTAAATTGATGCACTATGCCCTTAGTGAGACAATATACACCAATTAAGGCATTTTTAAACTCTGTTCCATTATCACTCCAGATACGTTTTACCCTTTTCCCGTATGAGTTCTCGACTTGGTCTGAGAACCCAATCAGCGTGTCTGCTGTCTCGTCCTTTGTACCTAGAAAGAAAACCCAAGAGAAACGTGAGTAATCATCAGTAATAACTAAACAGAATCAACTACCACCTATACTGATTTTGTTGATCGGACCGAAGAGACCTATATGTAGCAAATCGAAGGTGGAAGCGATTGAGTTTTGAGTATTTGACTTGTGTGACTTCTTATGTTGTTTTCCCTTCTTGCACGGTACACACTTGTCCTCAAACTAAAAACTCTTTAGTAAAACACCTTGCACAAGGCCATTTTAGTGATGAAGTTCATCTTCTTTAGGTGCAAGTGTGCCATACGTCTGTGCCACAACAAAGATTCGGACTCTGAAGCTTTTGATAATAGACAAATAGTTCCCATTGATGAATCTGCTATATTTATGTCCATCATGTACTATTCATTCACCCTTAGGGCTCTCATCATAATCCACTCTTCAGGTAACTTGAATCCCGACTTTAGCACTAACGCCTCTTTTTCAGTAAAGATTACTGAATTTTGTTTATGACAGATCTGAGATACACTAATGAGATTATGATCAAGATTATCTACATGATAGACTTGATCAAGAGTGATCGTCCCATTAGTGACAACTCCTGTTCCAGTGATATTCCCTCCTTTATTCCCAGCAAATGACACAAACCCTTTGTTCCCACTCTTGAAGTCCGTCAGTAGACTTCTTTACCTAGTAATGTGATGAGGGCAACCACTATCTACGAACCATTTGTTATTAAGACCTGTAGTTAACTCCTGCACATGAAAGAAAACAAGTTAGTTATCACGGGGAACCCAAGCTCCTGACTTGCTAATACCATTCTCGTCCACATACTTGAACTCTTTCAAATACTCATCTCTCCTTTTAGGTGACTTGGGTTTTTGATTAAGAACCTATTGTGGAACTGAGTGATTATAGTTCACTATTGGCTTTTGGGTTGTCATTTACTATGGTGCCCAATAGTAGTTTCTATTATGCATTTCATTGGTGTACCCCTGGGCTCTACCTGGTGTCTGATGTCTGTTAGGGGTATGTGACCTAACTGGAGTATAGGTCCTCTTAGGGGTAGTACTCCTAAAGTCTGGTTGAGGTCCAGACCTAGATTGACTAGGGACTCTATTCGGTGAATTTGTCCTAAGCCCTTCATTGTGTCTGATTGACACCGGTATTTGCTTAGCACCTACACATGGAGTTGAATTAAAGTTCTTCTCAGTGTTTTGAGAACTAATTGAACTTGCAATACTAGGCACTGATTTTAAGGCTGGTTGGTCTGATTTCCCTACGATCGGTGTAGACTCTACTTTCTTATAGGGACAACTAGAAGCAACGTGACCTTTCTCATGACATCTAAAACAAGAGATTTTGTCAATAGGCTTCTTATAGGTACCCTTTCACTTAAGAGTCTCACTAGTGTCCTGTTCTTTTGTTTCAACTACAGTGTTTACAACCTCTTGGTTATTATCACTCACAGTTTTTGCTTCTTCTAGTTTTGTGTCACTAGTAGACTACATAAACTTAACAGTTTTCTTAACCTTAGGGGTTGTTGTTGACACCTTAGTTGTTGATGTCTTTTCAGTCTTAGTTACAGTTGCTTCCTCTGATTCAACCGTTTTTGTAGTCTTATCCTGAGGAAGAGGCACATAGTAATTATTTAACGGTGGAGGACATTCTTGATATCCTAGGCCCACTAGTTTCTTAGATTGTCTCTGCGCGTCTAAGATTTTGTCTGGATTCAGGGATGAATTCCTAAACTTTTCAAGTTTACTATTTGGCTCTGCAACTTTAACCCTAGCCTCAGCTAATTCTTTATCTTTTAAGAAAATCTATTTGGTCAAGGCCTGTATGTGCTCATAAATTAGTTCATTCCTAACACACTACTCACTCAGTTTGTCTTTTAGAGCTACGACATCTTGAGCATCAGCTTTCATCTTAGCCCTAAGATCTTCCTTAATATCTAACAAACTAGCATTTTATGATTTCAAGGAATGGATTTGAGCTGTCACGGTTGCATGTGTTTCTAACACTAGGTTCAATCTATCATTTAACATAGCACATAAATCATGAAACGTAGAAAAGTTAAGAAACTACAACAAAATGAACCTATAGCAACATGTGAAAAGTGTTGTGTTAGGCCTTAAAAGTGTTGCTATAGGCCTAATGCGACACTTTATGTAGTGCCACCTTAGCCAACGTCGCCTTAGGTCTAAAGCGACACTTTCACTAGATAATGCAACACTTTTCAAAAATGTTGCAATTATTTTATAAATGCAACACTTTTTAAATGCAACACTTTTTATATTCTAAAACAACACTTTTTAATGTGTTGCCATTATTTTATAAATGCAACACTTTTTAAATGCAACACTTTTTATACTCTAAAGCAACACTTTTAATTTATTGTTACCAACTTATAGCAACATTTTACTTATCAAAATGCAACACTTATCAAATGTTGTCATTATGTAATGCAACACCATTATCAATCTATTGCAACACTTTATTATTGTTTTAAATTACATAAATGCAATATATTCTAGACAAAAGAAATACATTCATTATTTTTTAAATTTAATGCAAATACAAATATTTATTTAATTGCTTCATGATAGTTTTTCTACTTACAATTCAATTCAACAAAAATAAAATCATTTCATAACTTATCGATCAAAAAGTATTTCAAGTATAGTCTATAACCAAAATAAGAATTATCAATTGTATAAGCGATACAAAAATAAAGTAAACTACAATCTTGGGAATGCATATTCAATTCCTCTTCTTGTAATTTCTTTCATACGAAACCGACGCTTATCATGCACAACTCTTCTTCTGTCGATCACTTTTCACAAAAATCTGCCCAAAATAGCAATCAACTTTCCTGAAACTGCATAATATGGCAACAAACTTTCAAAAATAAGTCGGTTTTTTATGAAACTTTCACAACACCTTAAAAAACTTCTAAAAACAACATTTCTATAAAAATATTACACTTCCTATAGTAAATTTGTATTTTTACTCGTTAAACTACAATTCTTTACATAAAATAGCAATAAATTTTCATTTGACGTACAATTTTAACGATACTTTTTGTAACAAGCCTAAAATCCTTAGAAAAGACCAAATATATAAACATATTTCATCATTCATTGATATTCATACTTTTGGGCATTAAAGTACCAAAAGTTTGTTTAAAATAGCAATGAACTTTCATGTGATGTCAGATTTCGATGATTGTTTTTGCAACACATCCTAAATCCTTTAAAGACATCAAACTTATATAAATATTTCATCATTTATTGCTATTTCGTGATTTGGTATATTAAAGTCCCATTTATTCATTATTTGACTTTTAAAAGCCAAATATGAGACTTTTGTTAACTTCATCAATTTTGAAAACTCTATTTACGTATTTTAACCATATTTAAAGTTTAGAATTACCTGAGAATAGAAAGTGTTACATCAGTGCTCCGAATCCTTCCATAAACCAAGAATAGAAATTTGTATGTCTTGCAATTTGACAACAAAACTATACATAAATAGTAGCAAAGCAATAGGAAAGAGAGCGTTAGACCAACATAATAATGACATAAAAGTTGCATGAAAAAGTGTTTGAAGATAAAGATCACAAAATAACATCAAATAGACACTAGAAACTTCATATAATCACTCCAAGAAAAAAAACCCATTTTTCATCCCTATTACCGGGTCAAATTCCAACATGGTCGTATAAATGGATTAAAATTGCAATCTTTAGCTGTCAAACTACAATTATAATCACAAAAAAAAAAAAAAAAAAAAACACTTCCAATAGTTGAAAGAACCAAACTTAATCGTAATAACTTTCAGAAAAAGGGAAAAAAAACAAACAAACCACTGAACACAAATATATTAGCATTACCTCTATGCTTGATGGACCATGTGAGTTTCAGAAAGATCAGTAGCAGCAACAATAATTTGATAATAATTGACATAAGTAGCTAATTAAAGTGAGTACAGACTGGTTTAATTCCAATAGCAGCAACTCCAATAGTATATTAAAATCAGGTAATTAGTGCGTGTTTGTGTGCTGCGAAACAGAATGAGAAGAAGAAATAGCAGGTAGCAACAACAAGAATACATACATACATGATAAATTTAAGTGTGTGGTCTATGTGATAGCATAAAAACTCCGAGAATCAGCCATAGCTAAGTCTCGGACTAATTTAAGCAAGAACAACATATATAAGCCAAGTGTATGTGTAAGAGGACTCCGAGACTTACCAATAGCCAAGTCGCGGACTGATGATCAATTAAAAACCAATTAGCAGTAAGTAATGACAATCAGAAACAAATAGACCAAGTATTTTGTGAACATGGGACTCCGAGATTTATTGAATCTTAGAGTGTGTGAGTGTGTGTGAAGCAGTAGCCATATAATAAGTTTGGAAGTCTCTGAGTGTGCATTGTAATGATTTTGTTATGTACAGAAGTGAGTTGGATCATAAAGCAACAGCACCAAACATATATACATACATCAAAACACATAATGAATTTTTTTATTTATGAGAGTCCATACTTACGAGTACAAATCAAACAAAATTATGATTTTATATAGAACGTACTGTATATAAACACAAAGAATAATGATATTCAATAACATCAACAGAAGAAAAAGATGCAGGAAATGCAAATTATACCAAAAAGCTCAACATGTAGCAACGACTCACCAAGCAAAACCTAAACCTGAAATAAATTTGGAAAAAGTAAAACAAAATTATAATCAAAGAAACAGTACATAACAAAATAATATAGTGTGTAAGGCTTAAAAGCATCATGTGTCCCTGCTCCGTTACTACCACATGGTTCTTAACCATAAGCATTTGAGAAGCACCATCAACATTCCACCCTTGCTGCAATACATCTGCATTTTACAATCAATTACATACCACTTAATAAAAAATATATACAGGATCGTGGTGAGGTTTCTAATGAAATCCTACTTAAAAATATCAAAATAATGCTCCCCCATCATACAATAGGAGTCTAATTCAAATCATTTCGTTTATTTGGACTCATATACAATAACATGGTTACAAATGATATATACAAGCAGAGAACTTACAATTTGTGGCATCAGTCTAGTTCATCCCCAAAAAGAGAGACATGTCTTTAATGTTAAAAAAACCTACAAATATTTTCCAGTGACATCCCAAATATAAATAAAAACATGTCTAAATAAAACTTACAAATATTAATAATCAATCATCAACCAAAAATAAAAAATAGTTTAATTCGTCAGTTGAACATTACAGCAGCAACGCCGAAGCTTCAATGCAGACTTACAGCTCTAATTTTGAGATTCTACAACCAAGTCTCAGCCCTAATTTTTGGTTTGAATAAAAAGTCATGAATGAAACAGGAAGTCCACAAACAAAACAATTGCTACATTTAACCTCAAAATTCTAATAAGTTGAATAGAATCATGGATAAGAGAAATATGAACATAATATCATTAAAAATGCCCATATAACAGAATAGTTATTACATTTGAGCAACAATGTCATAAATAATTGTTCAACAACAGGAAACAACTTGAACCACAAAATAGACAGGAGTCGAAATATCAACGTAATGATGTATTTTGTGTGTGTATACAGCTTACTGGTAAGTCGTGCTGCTTGGAGTCGAAATATGCTCTGCTGGATTTTCGATGGTGGAAAAAAGAAATAAGAGAATGACCAATTCAATATATAAACAAAATATAGGATTGTAACACCTTGCCAAATAACAAACCGATGTAATATTTTAAGTCTTTTTGTACCTAAGACCACCGAAGAATAAATTAACCCTACTGAGTGAACCAACCAACCATTTCTGTTTTCATTTCACAAGCATCATTACTTTCTTTTAGCAGGTTCTAATTTGGGAATAAGAATAAACGTGAGCTCTATATTGGAAACCTGCACACCAGCTATAAGCTGTTCCGGCAACTTGGTCTTTTTCCATATATGTATGTACTATATTGAAAATGGTATTCTATTGTTGCTACATGCTGCCCATGGCATCATTCTGTCCAACAGACTCTGAAACTTCTAAGTCTCGGAGTCTACATAATCATGAAATGCAATACTTATTTACTTCGCATATATATATATATATATATATATATATATATATATATATATATATATATATATATATATATATATATATATATATATATATATATATATATGTGTATGTGTGTGTGTGTGTGTGTGTGTGTATGTATTAAGATGGGGCTGCTGCGAGTTTTTTCAACTCTCTGATACATCATAGTCTCAGAGTACTTATGCACACACACAGATGCAAACACACTGCACACTAAACAACACCAATATGGTTCTTTTTTCCATACATTTTCCAGCAACAAAACACACTAATTTACTTGATTCTAATAGACTGTTGGGGTTGCTGCTAATTCTTTTATTCTGATTCTAAACAACACCAATATGGTTCTTTTTTCCAAACATTTTCCAGCAACAAAGCACTTGTGGTGAAGCTAAAGAATAAAATCTGCTGATAAAGCACACACATAAAGCTAAAGTTGAATGGACCTTTTTCAACAAAGGTTACTAAGCTAGGATCAACAAGGTTTATTAAGCTAGGATCAACATCAAAGTCTTTGCAATTATTCTCTAATTTTTAAAAAATACAAGTCCAAATATTACTTAAATCAATGAATCCAATGACTGAACATGTGTAATCAACTATTAGTTGCATCTGTAATTTATCAAATGTGTTGGTATAGAAGAATGTGTCTCACGAAGCTAATTAACTCTACATAAAAGTTTGGTGTGTGTATATAGTGTAAAAGTGCATTAGATAGTTATTAAACTGATCAATCATCTGTTCAAATTGGAAAAAAAAAAACAACTCCAGCTAATGACAGTTGGGAAAAAACAGGATCAATCAGTTGGGAAAAAAAAGACAACAAACAGCCAACTGTTTAAGTATATATCATAGAACTTACATTTAGGTAAATATGACTAGCAATCAAATTAGAATCAAACAGCCAAGTAGTACAAGACAACAATCAAATTAGAATCAAATAGCCAAGTAGCTGCAACAAACTAGCAATGAAATTAGAATCAAACATTTAGGTAAACAAGATAGAACATACATAATATATACCAAGAATTTACCTTCAATTTATGAGCAGATTTTTGAGATTAGAGCCTTCTTGAATATCAGTCCTAACAAGATCCAAGGAAAGACGATGTTGAGCACACTTGAAGTTTCTGAAACACAATATTAACCAAAAGAAAAGTTCCATATACACTAGAAATAAAAAACTAGAAGTAGAAAATTTATAGTTGTGTGGTCCAAAGAGAAAGAGTAAGTAAGCAAGTTCAGCACGAGAACAATGAAGAACAAAAACAAAGTTGAATCCAACACCAAGTTAAAGAAAAAATAGCAGAGTCAATCCAATGGATTAATAGTAGTCATGGAGCATTAAAACCCACATCTAAACCCAACCGACCTAATCCACTCCTGTCAACCCAAACCACACTAATTTTGGCTACAATAAGCTTCAAGGATTCCAAAATAAATAACTAAGCCATGTTCATGTACATATATCATTATACATTAGCACAAACTATAAACAATTCTAGACATTCTCATTACCATTGTTAGGGTTCTTGGAGTTGTATTTAGGTAAGTGTTTATAAACATTGAAGAAGATAAATAAAGGTACCATCATATCAATAACAAGACTGTAAACCAAATTAAAATCAAACCTAGAAAACGAACCTCAATACCAAATTTATGGAACTTGCGATAATTAGTGACCAGAACTAACAATGACGATCGTTGTGCTGCCGATTCTCGTGCCAATGCGCTGCCAATCGATTAAGTTCTACTGATCTGTGCGCTGGTTCTGCAACGATGATGAACGTTATGAAAACGATGACGAACGTTGCGGCAATAGATTGAAAGCAATAGAACTTGACAATCGATTAAAAGCAATAGTAAATTTAGGAAAATGTATGAATTAATTTACTTGCATAATATGAGAACTGCACGAGATGGTTGGAATATTCGATCAACATATAATTTCAGCATTTTTCTTTCTGACTTCTGTTTCTTTCAGGAAAAGGAATTGGAGTTGTTGATGTAAATGCAAATATCATCAAATACACCCCTACATAACACATTCATGTATATCTAATGCAGAAACATTAAAGGGTTAATGGAGTGAAATCATGCACACAACACACATTGGACACACTCACAACTTGAAATCATTTGACTGCTGTTGGATATGGAAGTGAGTGGACATTAGAGTGGCAGGAGAGCAAGAATCAAACACACAAACCCAGATGGTCGTGTAAATGCAAATGTTCAAACACACATATAACCAAGAATCTATTATGAACAAAACCCAAAATCTGAACCCAAATATAACAAAATTCGTACCCTAACTCACATTCAAACAAAAAGCCTAACTTCAACAGATTCAAAAAAAAAAAACAAAACTCGAAGATTCAAAAACGAAACCCATTAACAGAAGAAATTGAAATCGGTAGCAATGATTTTGAAATCAAACCGTTGTTGGCGAGCAGCGGCGAGTACGAGAAGCGGCGGTTCTATTGGCGGCGCTGCACCTACGGACATTCCTTGTTCAGCGGCGGTAGTTGTGTA
>JAANYP010004475.1:0-107380 GCA_020465985.1 Centrapalus pauciflorus | reverse complement strand
TCTACTGTTGCATTGCCTTTAACTAATTTAAGAATGTCAACTTTGCGTCTTTCTTCCTTGTAAAGGCCTATTTTGATATAAGAAAAAGGTCTGTCACCCTTTTTCAAATAACCTTTTGTCTTCATGTTACAAAACAGCGTGGGCAGGCTGAGCAGTTCTGTTTTCCACTTTGTCTTCGACTTTTTAAACTGATCTTGTAGTCAAAAACAATACATGATGACTTGGAAACATATTCCATAAAGTGTTTAGCCTGTTCACAAAGAACAGGTTCTGTTCACAAAGAACAGAACACTTTAAAAACGCCCAAGCTGCTCAACAGTGTAGAGCAGCGTAGACAGTTTATGTCCAGCCTGTTCAGCAGACAGAGCAGCTTGGACAAACTGTCTAAGTTGCAACACATGCAACATATAGAACAGCTTTAGACTGATATTGCAAATCATTTTCAGGTTTCAATAAGGCATATAACAGGCCTTAAATTCAACCTTCAAATGCATCAACAGGTTTGATTATAAAATCTCCCCCTCAGATGTAGAATAGGTTTGACTGAGGCCTTTTTGTGCCTAACAGTAATAAATGTTTGTAATAAATTTTATTTTTATATAATTTAATTCATTACATAAATAATATTAACCTATAGATTTTAAATAATTTTTTTTTGTATAAGTTAGTTTATTTCATAAATAATATAAATCTCGAGATATGTTTTTTTTTAAAATTTAAATCATTTTATAAATAATAATATTCTATTTATTTTACTTTAATTTGGTAATTAAACTTATATATACTATAAAAGTTAGGTCCTAACTATAACAAATGTTGGCTATTAATTTTTTTTTTTTGTAAGTTAATTCATTTTATAAATAATATAAATCTCTAGAATTATTGTTTAAATTTAGTCCTTTTATGAAATACAATATTGTATTTATTTAATTTTAATTTGGTAATTAAATTTTTTAGATCGTTTTTACATAAAATGAATATTAATTTATTACTTGAATCCATATGATAAATTTTTTTTACAATTAAGTTATTTTATAAAAAATCGTAATCATAAACTTTTTTCTATGTTTTAGTTTATGGATATATTCAATATTCTTAATTTTGGTGATGTTGAATTTAATATTAACTACCTTGATCCAATATACGATACCAAAATAAAAACATATGCATATGTTAATAAATACTAAAAATTTTAATTACACGTAATCTAAATAATTAAATATTGTTAATTAAATAGATATATAGTGTTTATTTCATGAAAAAAGACACATATTTTAACCAAAAAAATATGTGTCTGTTAAGAAATATTACATATTTTTTACACTTATAATCTGATTTAAGATCTATGTATAAATAGTTGTGTTAATTTTTTAAATTTCATTTTTAGCTTATTTTTTATATTTAAAAATTTTGTGTCATTTAAAATTTTGATTTTTTTCATTACTGTTTTAAGACTCTTGGTTATCTATGATTAATTGTTATTTAATTATTTGTAACATCCGTCATTTCGACCTGGTACGTGGAATTATTTTAGTGGATAAATAATTTATTAATATTGGGTTGGTCCAATTATATCTCGTTTTGTGGATTGATACGTGTCGGGATTGGGCTTGCGTGTCATCGGGATATAATTTTAATGAACGGATTATGTTTTTGGGATCGCGGGATTAAATGGGTTGAATGGGTATAAATATTGAAAATGTGATATCGGGTTCGGGTTATTGGGTTCGAGACCGGTTAAATTAGAGGCGTATATGTTTGTGTTCATCTTCTTTCTCCCTTATCCATTTCTGTGAGACCTAAAAGTGTGTGTGTGTGAATTGTGTGAAGAGCTCCAGCAAGTGAAGCCTCAAAATCCAACCTCCTACTGAAATTGAAGCTGATTCATCATCTTCATCTCCTCTTTTGTGTTCTTGAGACTTCAAGGAGGTAAGAAAGCTTCAACTTGGTGGCTAAAATTATGTTATATGTTGAGTTTTGAGGGAATTGATTGTGTAAGTGGTTAGGGAGTTTGGATACTGATCGTATTTGTTTATTTGGGGTCTGAAATTGAATTGGAATGAGTTGTAACTCCTGGGCAGAGCTGAAAATCGCTGTGCAGGAACAGGGTTTCGCGGTGTCGCGGCGCGACGACCAGGGGGTCCACGGCGCGACTAACAGCCTGCAGTGAAAATCCGAATTTAAGCCTTAATTGAGAGTTTGAGTCGAATTGTGTCGGGTCTTGCTTGGATTGTCGAGTTGGGTTCTGTAGGGATGTTTGGGATTCTGTTGGGACTGCTTTGAGTCGGGTTTCGGGTATTCATTGGGTTTCGATTCCGTGGGGTTGTCGGGTTTGAATTGATTCCGGATTATTGTGATCGTGTGATTGATGCTATTCGGGATTGTGTTTAATCGTGGGGATATCTATGTGTTACAGGGACTAGCGGATCTCGAGCCGGATTCGATCAGGGTGCTCAGACTTCTAGGAATCAATCAGGTGAGTACTCGAGATGTTTTCTAAACGCGCACCATCCTTTATGTTATAGTCGTGTAGTTATATTGTGCGTGTTTATATATATATGAGACAGGGACGTGAACCTCAGGTATATTCTATTCCTTATATGTGTTATGTATGAGATGTGAGATCGGTTCGGGGGTCCGTGATGAGTTCCATACGGACGATAAGTCGCGAAGGGAATCGCGCGGGTTGACTGTCCCTTACAGTCCTTGGGGCATATATATACGGCAGGGCCTGTAGCCGGGTAGCTTCCATGCTACAGGGTATTACTGACTGTTAGTATATGGTGTGTAAAGATGACATTACTACTGCATCATGGCTGATTTCATAAAACACTTGAGGGTCACACCGATGAGCACAACTGAGCAGATGCAATTAAACGTTTGAATAAATAATATTGGATATTGTTTATGACACGAAATGATCATTGAGATTAAATTAATGTGTGATTAATTATATCTCAAAGTACGGGGACTAAAAGTGCTATATTAGATATTGTATTGATTTAATTGTCATTGGATGATAATTAAATAATTATCTAGTCTTTTATTTAGTATTGGATATTAAATAAAAGATGCATTTATTTGAATTAATATTATCATCAATTATTAGATAATTGGATGGATAATTATAAACAAATAAATAAGAGATAATTATAAATAATTATCTAGTCATTTATATATTATTTGATAATGTATAAAAGATTAATATTATTTAAAGGGTATATAATTATAGAGATAATTATATAAGGTTTAAATAATAAAGATAATTATTAAGATATATTATATTATTATATTAGAGCTATATATATATATATATATATATATATATATATATATATATATATATATATATATATATATATATATATATATATATATAGATTGAGGTTCAATTGAGAACTTTTGTGCATCGGGGCACCTCGAGGCACTTTTGTGCATAAGATAATCTAACAAGGGTGCACAAAGGGCATTTAGGGAAAACTAAAGATATGGTAATTAATTTATTTTTAAAAATCATTAAAAGATACTTAGGAGTTACATTTTGAATTAAAATCTCATAGTAACTAAATTCCTCATTTTCCTCCCCATTTCTCTCTCTCTCTCTCTCTCTCTCTCTCTCTCTCTCTCTCCCCCTCTCATTTTCTCTCTAATCGTGTTCTTCATGATTTTGATGGTGATGATGATTTGAAGACGAAGATTAACGATGAACAACGATGATGATGAACATGAACAAGAGATGCAACCGATGATGATTATGAAGAACACGATGCATAGATGGATGATGAACGATTAATAATGATGATGCATAGATGGATGATGAACAATGACGATGCATAGATGGATGATGAACGATGAACAACGAAAAATGATGATGCATAAATGGATGATGAACAATGACGATGCATAGATGAATGATGAACAAGTTGAACACGATGCATACATGAATGAAAAAATATGAACGACGAACACGATGCATAGATGAATGATGAACAAGTTGAACACGATGCATAATGAATTTGTGTATTTTTTTTGTTAAATGCATCTTTTTTGAACACGATGCATAAATAAACACGATTACGATGAAATGCATCGATCTCTTTCATCTTTTTTTGAATTTGTGTAATTTTTGTTAAATTTGGAAATATATCAATTGAATTTATTTAGCATTTATTATTTGATTATTTGTTGAAATATTAAATTTAATGAGGTGTGCACATTCCCCAAAATGCCCTTCTTTGTTTTATTCTATAATGCACAAGATGCATCAAATTGTCCAACTATTTACCCTTTTGCCATTAATCTAATCCATACAATTTTTTGATCTAATGGATGATATGGGTTCTTTTGTACCTCGGTGCATAAAAGTTCTCAATTGAACCTCCCTATATATATATATATATATATATATATATATATATATATATATATATATATATATATATATATATATATATATATATATATATATATATATATATATATACACACACACACACACACACACACACACGCGGCCACAAGGCACACAAAAGATATAAATATAGATATACATGAGAAAGATGTGTGTGTGAGATATATTCTCATTAGGTGTGTGACCTAATTTTCTTTGTGAATGACGGCGCACACACACGCACATATGGTATGTGTGTGTGGAGATGTACGGCCGAAAAGTAAAAAACAAAACCTTAGGGTTTTGGTTTTTCCGTTCTTCGTGTGTTTGATTGCATATCTGGCGCTGCTCGATCGTGTCATAACCGGTGGATACCAAAAGCATCTCATTCGTGTATTCTTGTCATCGAATACAAAAGTATGGATTTTTAATGCTTTCTCGTTTACTTATCTTATGTATACTTGATGATCCGTGTACGGAATTCGTAATTTTTAAAAGCTTCCGTTGTGCGTTAATAAGATTAATGTTTTTGTTTTTATGAAAAACCATACGAATTCCCAACAGTGGTATCAGAGTCATCTCAAGTAACATAATGATAGTATTATTCGTTTATGTCCAATGTTATTAAAGTTTCGATTATTAATAATTAAAAGTGTTTAAACGATCGAAATCAATAGTTAAAACGTTTAAGGTTTTGATTCGGCTTGAAGAAAATTGACCAAATGTTTTGGAAACCTTACGGTGATTCTCGGCCAACCTTGGAGTTCCTCGGAGCTCGGGATTTTGAAACATTAGTTCGTTTTATTTAGTTGATGTTTGATTGTTTAAAAGTGTTTAATTGATTAAAGTCGAAAACTAAACGTTTCGGTTCGCGAAATCAAACCTAGAGATTTCGGCCATGGGTTGAGAACCATGACCTCTCGGTTGTGATGTGGTAACCGAGGTGATGAATTATTTGTTTCCGGCATGTCGTTTAATTCACGGTTAAACTCGAACGATTAAATTAAATGCGTTAAAATCGAATTAATAAATCAAAATTGTTTGGTTATTAATATTTAAAATTTGTGACAAAATATATGTTTTGGTTTTATAAAATTAAAGTGGGAGACTTTATTAGTTTTATAAAATTCACAAATCGGTTTAAATATTATTCGATTCGATAATTAAACGATTAATTGGAATATGGAAATCGAAATAATCAAATGAGTTGATTACTGGCTTCGATTAATTTCAGCCGTCAAAGGGCTTAATACCCTACTTGTTTTCGGTTCATATGGGTTATTGAACCCGAGTATGAGTCGGTTAACTAAGTTGGTTCGTCTCCGTTTTCCGGTAATTCGTCGTTTAAATTAAATCGGTTTTAATTAAAAGTTAAGTTTTAATGTTGAAATTAAAATTAATGGTAGTTTTAATTTATAAACTAGATTTAATTTATGCATTTAATATTTAGTTCCATAAAATGCATTATTAAATTAAAGAAAGTTTTAATTTAAGGATTCTATTTTCAAATTGATGAAATCGTGACTTTGAGTTTCATGCTCGGTCATGGTTTAATGTTTTTGAGATTTGATCTCGACATTAACGTTTTTGGTAGAATTCGTTTAAAACCATAAAGAAAAGTTTTTGGTGTTATTTAAAGATGGTCAATTTTCTTTAAAAAATTGTTTATTTAGAAAATTGACATTTTAAGTAAAGTTTATTTTTTGAAAAGCGTTTCAATTAAATAATAGTTAATTGATAATTATTTAAAGGAAGTTTAAATTATTTATCAATATTATTTGAAAATGATAACTATATTTATTAAAGGTTGTTTAATAAAAAGTTTCTTAAAATAATAAGTTTAAGTTTCAAAGGTGTTTGAATTGTAAATTGAATATTTTAAGAAAAGTGTAGTTTTGAATCCAAAGATAATGCAACGATGGAATTAAATTTGAAATTTTTCGGGAAAAAGTTTCTAATTATGGAAAGTGTTTCTGAATTTCGAGTTTACGAACCGTGTTTAATTTAAGAACGATATTGGACATATTTACTTCAATTAATGATGGATTAATTGGTTTTGGAATTATTTTCATGTCAAGATGAAATTGAATTCTGGATTATTTACAAGTTTTACTACTTTATTTATGTTTGTGACATAGCCGAGCCTTGAGACCCCTTGTTTGTGATGGTTGTTTATTTAATCGTGATGTTGCTATTTTTATTATTGGTTATTTTTGGGAAGGCCTGCGTGCCATTGGAATCCCGGATTTATGATGTAATCTGTAATAGCTTAGAAAATAGGCAAATGTATTTAGATTAAAATTATGTAAAAATCTTGGCGAAGATGTCCATCAAGAAGGAGGTCATTCATCAAGGACGCTTGGTGACATCATCAGATGTTGAGGCTAGAGGGAGCTGAAAGAGTTCATCATTCTTGCCTTGTGTGCTGATTTTGTCCCTTAGGTTTTGACCTAATTGGTTTGTCCGTATGGCTCTCGGAAACCAATTTAGTTTCGGCAAGGCTATGTCACCGTGTGGTTGTATGTTTTATTTCTTGATGTTTTATTTATATCTGCGTGGTTGTGGTGACAAAGTAGATAAATAAAAGAAATCAAAACTACAATCATTTTTGATGAAAAATTAAAGTATTTAAAAGGAAGTTTAAATTGGAAACTTTAATTATTTTGTCAGATGTTAGATATGACATTTTTATGAAATTAGTTTTTCAAATAAAAGGAGATTTATTTTAAAATGTCATATGATCAAATAGTTGAAATTCTTAAAACTGGTACATTAATTGGATTGTTTACCAGAATAGGTGGTGTGTAGGACAGTCTTGCTCGGGCTGTGGAATTTCCGAAAGGTTTAAAACCGAAAGGATCCTGCCCGCGGACTAACCTGACTGGCCACTAGTTCTTGGTAAGAGACTGGTTATAAACCTAAATTAAAAATCTGACACAGCACACCGTCCATATAGTGGCACTCACGGTGACCGGTCGTCGTAAGTAGGTTCAGCCTTCGTTGGGTGCTTACGCCGCAAACTCGGAGAGCTGTGAGGTAAGCACTGCGGATCCTAAGTGAGACTTAGGCCAGTGACTTGCAGTTGTTATATGGTGTGTGTCAGTGGTGGTTCCTCAGTAAGACTGTTGCCCAAGGTGTGGATGAGATTAAACATGATCAATTTAAGAAATTGAAAATCTCATAAGATCTAAGAGTTGCAAAGGGGTTGTAATTGGTAATAAGTTGCCTGCCTGAGTAACTTATTCATGTAGGTTCAGCCTCCGTTGGGTGCATGAATAAGTAAAATGGTTCTTAGGATTAATAAATCATTTTCTAAATTTTGGGTTATTGATTTATTAATGGTTAATCAAATACTGATTTTTGAAAATTTGTTTAAGATGGTTGAAAAAGACAGAGGTAGAAGCGGTTTAATAATAACAATGACAATAACAGTAACAACAACAATGATAACGTCAATATCCTTTCCCTACTTGAAAATCCTCCCCAAAAGCACATGTTGCTACTTTGAGGTCCATTCGGGATATGGAGAACTCAAAACAGGCAACTTCCTGAACTGGGTGTAAAATCTGACAAATGTTCTGAGTACAAGGTGAAAGTCGTATATTCTGGAAAGGGCACCAGAACCTGCTCCTGCAGAGACTGCTACAATTGAGGAGAGAAATCTCCACAATAAGCACTCTGAGGATTCGGTCAATGTTGCCTGTCTAATGCTAGCGACCATGACATCTGAGCTGCAGACTAGCCTTATGGACGTCTCAGCTTGACAGATGTATCGCCAGCTAAAGGATATGTTCCAGACTCAGGCTCGGACTGAGAAATATATACGACAAGGGCTCTGAGCTCCTACAGAATGGCAGAAGGAACAACTGTTAGATCCCATGCGCTGAAGATGAAAGGTTATCTGGATCATCTTAGCAGACTTGGGTTACCCGTGACACAGGACATGACCACGAATCTAATTCTCAATTCCTTATTGAAGGAATTTTAGCAATTTGTAATTTGTTACAATATGCATGGAGAAGATGATCAGTGGGCTGCATCAGATGCTATAGACTGCTGAGGGAATGATTAAGGAGAGAAGATAGGGAAAGAGACGGAAGGGAAAGTAAGTTTCCAAGCCGGAGGTAAAAGCTAACAAGTAGCTAAGACCTAGAACCAGAGAAGTCAAATCCAAGGATAACAAATTCTTTGAGTGCTAGGAAACTGGGCACTGGGAAAGGAATTGTCCCAAGTACTTGGAAACGGTCAAGGTTGACCGCATTGAGACTTCGTGTATCTGAATCAGTCACTTCTATTGTTCTTGGATATGTGATACCCAATTGAACAAAGTTTCATGCATAATGTCTGCAATGACTAAAATGAAGTGAAAAGAGATGACAGATTCAGTGGGAGCATAGAGACATCTTAGAGAATCCTCTGCTGGACACTATTTTCATGTCATCAATAGTATATCATGGTGTAGTATACAATTGATTGAATTTCTTGCAAGTATTTTTGGGATAAATAAAGAATTTTTGGAGTTAAAAATTTGTTGCTTGAAATTCCTATTGTTTAAGATTACTAAACCATGATTATAGACTATTGATATAAGTGGAACTTGAATAGTAACTTGTCAATGGAGATTGGACAAGCTAGTAGTTATATTCAGATAAAAAGGGTTACCATGTTGTTGTGTAAATTGTTCAAGTGTTCAAATGCAGTTTCATTGAACTTGTTAATTCTTGAAAGCTTGTTCAAGAGATTATATGAGTTGGATAGTCACATGTGATTATATAGATGAAACTAATAAAATGCAGAATTAAATGTAAAGGAGTTACATGAAGGTTAATTCACTTCACTTGTCAGAAATAATTAGACTTGAGAAGTCAGGATTGTTTAGACAAGAAGTAATCGCATTTTATAAAATTACATGTGAAATGTATACAACTTGTGTGGTGGTTAGTCAAGTAATAGCATTTGACTTGTTTAAACACTCGTCGGCAAACTTGACGGAACACTACAACAAAATGTTGTCGATAACCAGGTTCTGGTGGTTATGGATACAAATCACAAATGTTGAACACAATGTTATTAAAGATATTTTGTTAAGATATAGATAAACCGCATACTGTCATATTCAAGACTAAACATCTAAACGTATCACTAGTAGCAATTAATCGGAATTGCTAGAGCTCCTAAATTTTAATCCTGGTGTCTTTATGAGTGATTTACCAGTTCCTCTAAAGATAATGGATATAAATTTGTATGGAGATTCTGATTGGATCTGAATAATATTACAAGAAGTTGTAATAAAGAACTAGTGTAATTTTTCAAAGATAAACGGTAATGGAAGTTAAGTCGGTTAACTAGAGAACACTCCCACTAAGATCATGTCTGAAATTAATTTTTCAATAGATCGTGTTACCGTTACATTTGATAAAGGAACAGTAGCATTAAATTGATGGAAATCATGTTGTGTTTATTGAGATAAAGGAGATCAACATGATATCTTTAATGTCGTTCAATTTTGCATGTTTTAGAAATCCAAGAATAAAATTGAAGTTATTCTAAAATTGTTCCATAGCTGCTTGTTGTCGTGGGAACCACAACGAGAATTAAAAGGCTACTGTGGTTTTTGGTTGATATTCATGGGTGATGAATATAGCAAAGGTTGGACCAAATTCACAGGTATTTGTTGCGAACAAATATTCGACTGACCCACCGATTGAGACCACTTTGTGGATCATATTCATAAGTCGTCTCAAAAAGGTAATCCTTAGTACCTGAGATGTCTACGTACTCTAGTGCGGGTGCTGCTGTACATTTGGCCTAACCTAACGTCATCCGTAACTGGGTGATCATAACGGTTCGAGGCTGGTTGCAGTGGGAGTCGTGCTGGAGACCTAGATAGTCAATATGGGATTTGCACATTCTTTTAACTAAGAAGAGATATTTCTGGGCCCCTCGGCGATCGATACTGACAGAAATGCATGGCCATGCTCGGACAGATTTGATGTGTTCTACTCTGTCTGTTACAGTTCAGTATGAGATCAGGGAGTCGAGAAACATAATCGTGTTTGCTACGGTTGATCTAATCCATGTCTAGCTTTCACATTGAAATATCGCGATGCATGGGATATAACCTAAGTTTCTTTTTGGAAGGCTGTTTCAACAAGAATGCCCGAATGGGAGTCAGAGTTTTTATGACCTTGGTTGCCTAAAGTGTCTAGCCATGACCTCCTTTAGGCGCATGCTGCAGGACAGTATGTCGTCTTACACAAGTGGGAGTATGTTAGTATATGGTGTGTAAAGATGACATTACTACTGCATCATGGTTGATTTCATAAAACACTTGAGGGTCACACCGATGAGCACAACTGAGCAGATGAAATTAAACGATTGAATAAATAATATTGGATATTGTTTATGACACGAAATGATCATTGAGATTAAATTAATGTGTGATTAATTATATCTCAAAGTACGGGGACTAAAAGTGCTATATTAGATATTGTATTGATTTAATTGTCATTGGATGATAATTAAATAATTATCTAGTCTTTTATTTAGTATTGGATATTAAATAAAAGATGCATTTATTTGAATTAATATTATCATCAATTATTAGATAATTGGATGGATAATTATAAACAAATAAATAAGAGATAATTATAAATAATTATCTAGTCATTTATATATTATTTGATAATGTATAAAAGATTAATATTATTTAAAGGGTATATAATTATAGAGATAATTATATAAGGTTTAAATAATAAAGATAATTATTAAGATATATTATATTATTACACACACACGGCCACAAGGCACACAAAAGATATAAATATAGATATACATGAGAAAGATGTGTGTGTGAGATATATTCTCATTAGGTGTGTGACCTAATTTTCTTTGTGAATGACGGCGCACACACACGCACAAATGGTATGTGTGTGTGGAGATGTACGGCCGAAAAGTAAAAAACAAAACCTTAGGGTTTTGGTTTTCCCGTTGTTCGTGTGTTTGATTGCATATCTGGCGGCGCTCGATCGTGTCATCACCGGTGGATACCAAAAGCATCTCATTCGTGTATTCTTGTCAACGAATACAAAGGTACGGATTTTTAATGCTTTCTCGTTTACTTATCTTATGTATACTTGATGATCCGTGTACGGAATTCGTAATTTTTAAAAGCTTCCGCTGTGCGTTAATAAGATTAATGTTTTTGTTTTTATGAAAAACCATACGAATTCCCAACACTGACCATTGCTGTGAAGACCACCCCTTGCGGGGCAGTTCTCACGAGTCTAGGTCCCACATCATGCAATACGATATCAACCATAACTAAGATAAGGTAATTAGTTGCGGAATATTAAATTACAGTACAAAATATTAGGATTTAAGTTTAATACAGATTACCGATTTTTAAATTAAACTTATAAAGGGCACAAGTCTAATCTAATTAATATCATCATATTATCAAAATAAATCTACCCAGATCACCATAATATCGTCATCCAATTAGTACCAAAATGGGTCACTGAGTAGAGGTCTATGAAACTTCTGTCTTGAGCGTGTAAGACCTAAGAACTAGGTCCGGCAGTTGACTTTCCTTTGTCTTTTCCTGTAAAAATGTGAAGTAATAACTGTAAGCAAAGCTTAGTGAGTATATAGATTTTCAAATAAAACATGCAATGTCAAGCGGATCATCATAAATCTAGCGTGATATGTCTTGGCTGCCGCTACAGCCCTCATGATTGAGACATAGAAGTCATAGAGTCGGATGATGCTCAAGCCACGCTCACGCTTAAATCGTGGGGATCAGCCACATACTGGGCTAGCTACCAGTAAATCAACGTGGCGGAACATCGGAGGTCATTACCAAGTTTAATAGAACTGGTGAAATAGCCAGGTCTAGAACAATAGACCAATCAAGGCTAATCAAGCTGAATCAATATGCCAAATATATGCAATGATGAAGCATATTTAATTAAGTCATGATAGCAGTAATCTTAAAGCAATGTCTGAAATGAACAGTATAAGCAATATCATATGAAGTGATAAGTCAAATAGCTATCATGATTCACTGGGCAACACCCAACCATGGTGTGCACAGGTCACAATCCAGCTGATAAATGAATGTCAAATTAATCTAGCATCAACAATATGTCTCAACCGGAATTCAAGCATGTTAAATCTGAATATCTATAACTCACAGTTCTGGGTCTCTATCAAACAGATGTAAAATCTGTCACCTGAGTTATCTCAGGATTTTATCTCAATCTATTCTCTGTCAAATCAAATCTTTGACCCACTTTATAAATCTTTAAATCTTTGTTCAGAATTTCACTGAACCTATCCAGAATTATCATATCAAATCATATTAATATCATCGTCTTTTATCTTTAAAATCTTTATTTTATTTGATTCTGATAACTTGTTTGTTTATCTAATTTTCTTTTGTTCATATTAAATTCTCAAAGGATCAATATTTTATATATATTAATATATAATTATTTTGCTAATTATCTTGTTATTTTATGCATTGTCTATGTATTTTATTCAATATATTCGAATTTAAGAAGTGGGTTTCGAATTTAATATTTAAATTCGAAATCAATACATAAATACATAGTGATTTGAGTAATAAAATGTATTAGCTTAAATTTGTGATATTAAATAGTCAAATAAAATTAATGATTTAATACCATGATTTTTAAAAATCAAATTTTCACCTAATATATATACTAAATTCGATTTATAGCATTAAAGTCGAATGCATTTGATAAATTCGAGGACAAATTCGAATTGTGTACATAAAAGTCAATTGAATGTTAAATTCGAAGTCAAATTCGAATTTGAGTGTCATTCGAATTTAATGGTTAAATTCGAATATATTTCGAATTTAATTAACTTTCGAGTTTGTTCTATTTATTTTCGAGTTTGCTTTTGGCATTCTTGAATTTGTTCATATTTGCAGCTTTAAAACATACATTTTTAGGCCTAAAATCACGAATATATTACGTAACAAACCTATGTTCGATTATATTATACAAATTCTAGTTAAACTCCATAAAAATAGCTTTAAATTTCATAAAACTAATAAATTCGAAAAAACCGAAATATATAAAAACTTAAAAATATTGATTCTTACCTCAAATTCGTATGAAATCACGCAGGAGATAGCAGATTCGTGTAGTATTCTCCGAGATCTTTCTAACGATATATATAACTTGATAATCGGACGGTCGGTTTGAGAGATAATTTAGAGAGAAGGTAGAGAGAGAGTAGAGAGAGAAAGTTAGAGAGAGAGAGAGAGAGTAGAGAGAGAGAATCTGATTTTTGATTAATAAATCACGTTTATATACTTCATCTAGTTATATTTGCTAGTTAACCCAATTTCATTTTTGTATATTATATCTCTTTTATTTAATTATCTTTAATAATTTATTAATTCATAATATAAATATTTATATAATTTAATTAAATATTTCATAACTTAATTAAATTATAATTCTAATAATGTAACATTATTACATTATCGGTTCAAAATACTGAATTTATAACTGGGTCAAAAGTTAGGTTGTTACAATTGCTGTGTGCGATGTGTCCTCCGGGGAGGGGTCCCCACAGGGCTTGTGTGTTATTCCGATCTCATACCTGTGATATTATACCTGAGATGTGTGTGGGGCAATAGGGACAGGGACGGGGATAGTGTGTGCTACGTGCTATGTGTTATGTGCAGTGTCAACCCTCGTGTGCTCACGAGCTTTATAGCTCATGTATTCGAGTCTAACATGTTCAGGGAATCAGAAAGGATCTCAGCCGCAGCCGAGATAGAGTTGAGGTTGATTTGAAGATCCGCAGTAGTTTCATGTCTTGTATAGAACAGTTGTTTTGAGATATGTGTTAGTTATAAACTGGATTTGCGAATATTCTGGGATGTAATCGTATGTTGTTATCAGTGTGTTTAAAGTTTTAATTAGCCATAATCTGCATTATCCTATGACATGTGTGTTATAGATCTGTTGCGTTATTGCCACTTATGATATTATGTTGACGTGGTATTTCCGGGATCGGGAGGGGTGTTACAGCATGGTATCAGAGCTTGTGGTTTGAAGCTTGAGTATCATTAGTGGATGCTTAACTTAGACCTTGTTCCGATCCATGGGGGATCGTTTTGCGATTATATAGTGGATTAACCGACCTGGCTTAGTGTATAACGCTGGGTGATTTATCCCTTGTGCTTAATCGTTTTGTTTTGTGCAGATTGTTATGGCAGATCAGGGTGAAGGGTCGGGCGCGGGCAAGCCGCCCAGTGATGAATATATCCGTAAATCCGAGTTATTAGAGGTTTTTACAGAGTTTTACCGACAGCAGAAAGAGCAAGAGCGCGAACAGGGTCAGAGTTTGGGGCCAGTGGTTCGGCGTTCTGAGACAGAGTCTGGGGGTGGAGCTTCGTCATCTTCACAGAGAGGCGGATCCTTCAAGGATTTTATGACAGGGGCCCCACCGCAGTTTCGGGGTGACGGTGAGCCGGGGGTGGCCATCGCGTGGGAGCGTGAGATTGAGGCCGCATTTCGAGTGGCCCATGTGGATCCTAGAGATATGGTTGGATACGCCGCTTATCAATTACGGGGCGGAGCTTCGCAATGGTGGAAATCGATAGAGTCTTCGATGACCGAGATCAGTGCCAGAGGTCAGTGCCAGAGGTTCGCAGTTTTCTGGGTCTCGCCGGGTATTATAGGCGCTTCATCCAGGACTTTTCGAGGATTGCCTTGCCGTTGACGAGATTGACATGGCAGTCCGTTTCGTTTGAGATCAGTGCCAGAGGTTCGCAGTTTTCTGGGTCTCGCCGGGTATTATAGGCCCTTCATCCAGGACTTTTCGAGGATTGCCTTGCCGTTGACGAGATTGACACGGCAGTCCGTTTCGTTTGAGTGGTCCGAGGATCAGGAGCGTGCGTTCAGAGAACTGAAGACCCGATTATGTCAGGCTCCAGTGTTAGCTTTGCTGGAGGGTACCGAGGATTTTGTGGTGTATTGTGATGCTTCAGGGTCGGGTTTGGGCTGTGTTATGATGCAGCGGGGAAAAGTGATCGCGTATGCCTCACGTCAGCTGAAGACTTATGAGGAGAACCATACCGTGCACGATTTGGAGTTGGACGCCATTGTGTTCGCATTGAAGATTTGGCGCCATTATCTGTATGGGTCTCGGTTTATTGTGTATACTGACCATAAAAGTCTTCAGTACCTGTTTAGCCAGAAAGATCTGAATATGCGACAGCGTCGTAGCCTTGAGTTGCTTAAGGACTACGATTGTGAGATTCAGTACCACCCGGGTCGGGCTAATGTGGTAGCTGACGCGCTGAGCCGTAGAGCATGCGGTCAGACTGTGATATCTAGGGCCTCGAGGCTTGAGATTACCTCGACATTGACGGACAGTCTGAGATTAGCACAGCAGGAGGGCCTGCGGGGTGATAATGTGAAAAGGGAACGATTGACCGGGCAACTTGAGTCATTGATCAGGGACGATCGCGGGCTGTTTATGTTTCATGATTGGGTCTGGGTCCCGAGGGTTGGGAATCTGCGAAAGTCGATTCTTGATGAGTCGCATCGGTCGAGGCTATCTGTGCATCCGGGGAGTACTAAGATGTACCATGATCTCCGTGACTTCTACAGGTGGCCGGGAATGAAAAGGGATGTGGGCCGGTATGTTGAGCAGTGCATGACGTGTCTGAGGGTCAAAGCCGAGCATCAGAAGCCGCACGGGCATCTACAGCCGTTGGAAATCCCCGAGTGGAAGTGGTACCATATCACGATGGATTTCATTGTGAGACTTCCACGCACGGTCCGCGGAAACGATATGATCTGGGTCATAGTGGATCGACTAACGAAGAGTGCGCACTTCTTAGCCGTCCGAGGTACTATCACCATGGATCAGTTGGCGAGGCTGTACATCAACGAGGTGGTATCGCGGCATGGAATTCCGATGTCGATTACTTCTGACAGGGAATGCGGTTTACGTCTCGTTTCTGGCAGAGTTTCCAGCGGGAATTGGGCACCAGGGTTCAACTGAGCACGACGTATAGACCGCAGACTGACGGGCAGACCGAGCGCACCAATCAGACCCTCGAGGATATGTTGCGGGCGTGTGCTATCGACTTCAGCGGCAACTGGGACGTGCATTTACCGTTGGTCGAGTTCGCCTACAATAACAACTATCACGCCACGATCAAAATGGCTCCGTTTGAGGCACTATATGGGCGCAAGTGCCTGACCCCAGTGTGTTGGGGCGAGGTCGGTGAGCGACCTATTAGCGGGCCGGAGCTACTCCAGGAGACTAGTGATAAAGTGGCCGTGATTCGGGAGCATATGAGGGTCGTCCAGAGCCGTCAAAAGAGCTATGCCGATCGCCGTCTGAAAGAATTAGAGTTCAGTGTTGGGGACCGAGTATTGCTCAAAGTGTCGCCGTGGAAAGGGGTTATCCGGTTCAGACATCGTGGGAAGCTGAGTCCGCAGTATATCGGGCCGTTTGAGATTGTGGAGAGAGTCCGGGATCAGGCCTATCGACTACGATTGCCTCCAGAGTTGGCCGGTGTGCACGATACGTTTCATGTGAGTCATCTCCGGAAGTGTCTGGCTACAGATGACCTGTATGTGCCCTTATCTGAGATTACAATCGATGAGCAGCTGCAATATGTGGAGCAGCCCGAGGCCATTTCCGACCGAAAGATCAAGAAGTTGAGGAATAAAGAGATTGCACTGGTACTCGTTCAATGGAGACACCATAAGGGTACCAGTGCTACCTGGGAGCCCGAGTCAGAAATGCGATCGAGATATCCTCACCTATTCCAGAGTTCGAGTTAGATTCCGGGACGGAATCTCTTTAAGAGGGGAGGATTTGTAACATCCGTCATTTCGACCTGGTACGTGGAATTATTTTAGTGGATATATAATTTATTAATATTGGGTTGGTCCAATTATATCCCGTTTCGTGGATTGATACGTGTCGGGATTGGGCTTGCGTGTCATCGGGATATAATTTTAATGAACGGATTATGTTTTTGGGATCGCGGGATTAAATGGGTTGAATGGGTATAAATATTGAAAATGTGATATCGGGTTCGGGTTATTGGGTTCGGGACCGGTTAAATTAGAGGCGTATATGTTTGTGTTCATCTTCTTTCTCCCTTATCCATTTGTGTGAGACCTAAAAGTGTGTGTGTGTGAATTGTGTGAAGAGCTCCAGCAAGTGAAGCCTCAAAATCCAACCTCCTACTGAAATTGAAGCTGATTCATCATCTTCATCTCCTCTTTTGTGTTCTTGAGACTTCAAGGAGGTAAGAAAGCTTCAACTTGGTGGCTTAAATTATGTTATATGTTGAGTTTTGAGGGAATTGATTGTGTAAGTGGTTAGGGAGTTTGGATACTGATTGTATGTGTTTATTTGGGGTCTGAAATTGAATTGGAAGGAGTTGTAACTCCTGGGCAGAGCTGAAAATCGCTGTGCAGGAACAGGGTTTCGCGGTGTCGCGGCGCGACGACCAGGGGGTCCGCGGCGCGACTAACAGATTGCAGTGAAAATCCGAATTTAAGCCTTAATTGAGAGTTTGAGTCGAATTGTGTCGGGTCTTGCTTGGATTGTCGAGTTGGGTTCTGTAGGGATGTTTGGGATTCTGTTGGGACTGCTTTGAGTCGGGTTTCGGGTATTCATTGGGTTTCGATTCCGTGGGGTTGTCGGGTTTGAATTGAGTCCGGATTATTGTGATCGTGTGATTGATGCTATTCGGGATTGTGTTTAATCGTGGGGATATCGATGTGTTACAGGGACTAGCGGATCTCGAGCCGGATTCGATCACGGTGCTCAGACTTCTGGGAATCAATCAGGTGAGTACTCGAGATGTTTTCTAAACGCGCACCATCCTTTATGTTATAGTCGTGTAGCTATATTGTGCGTGTTTATATATATATATATATATATATATATATATATATATATATATATATATGAGACAGGGACGTGAACCTCAGGTATATTCTATTCCTTATATGTGTTATGTATGAGATGTGAGATCGGTTCGCGGGTCCGTGATGAGTTCCATACGGACGATGAGTCGCGAAGGGGAATTGCGCGGGTGGACTGTCCCTTACAGTCCTTGGGGCGTATATATACGGCAGGGCCTGTAGCCGGGTATCTTCCGTGCTACAGGGTATTACTGACCATTGCTGTGTGCGATGTGTCCTCCGGGGAGGGTTCCCCACAGGGCTTGTGTGTTATTCCGATCTCATACCTGTAATACTATACCTGAGATGTGTGTGGGGCAATAGGGACAGGGACGGGGATAGTGTGTGCTACGTGCTATGTGTTATGTGCAGTGTCAACCCTCGGGTGCTCACGAGCTTTATAGCTCATGTATTCGAGTCTAACATATTCTGGGAATCAGAAAGGATCTCAGCCGCAGCCGAGATAGAGTCGAGGTTGATTTGAAGATCCGCAGAAGTTTCATGTCTTGTATAGAATAGTTGTTTTGAGATATGTGTTAGTTATAAACTGGATTTGCGAATATTCTGGGATGTAATCGTATGTTGTTATCTGTGTGTTTAAAGTTTTAATTAGCCATAATCTGCATTATCCTATGACATGTGTGTTATAGATCTGTTGCGTTATTGTCACTTATGATATTATGTTGACGTGGCATTTCCGGGATCGGGAGGGGTGTTACATTATTCATCCATAGGTTACAAAGAAAATGAATGGTCATCAAAAGTTTCAAATAGTATAGGTTGCAAATAGTTCATTTGTCATTCTAAAACATTCTCATTTTTTCTTCAAAATTTTCACCAATTAGTTTTCTTCTTTTTATTCTTCTTTTATTTTTCAAATATCAAGTTCGTTCTTCATCTTTAACACACATATGTGTTATTCTATTATCAGAAATCGATTATCACAGTTTTTGTTTTGTGATATTTTATATTTGACAGTGATAATTATGAATATTATTGAAGTTACCGTCCATGCAAAGAAGTTATTGACAAATAGACTTTATAGAAAAAAATTTGTGTTTTTTTCATTCCTACATTGATAATTCTTTTTTGAATTATATATTTTTATTAATAAATTATTTATGTTGAAGTTTGTGATGGATGTGCTCTATATTGACATGTCAAATATCCTTAAGGTTCGTCGTCAAAAAATATATATATGTCAAAGTTATATTAACCAACTTATAGGTCATTGTCATCTATTCTTTCAACTATATACTTTTAAACTTTAATAATTTTTAAAAAGAAATGTATTAACAACAAAATTTTTGTATCTCTATACTTGAATTCTTTTATAAATATCTTCTTGATAGTTTTTTCAACAATAAAAGTTTTACAATATTAAATTTTAATGATGTTTATTTCAATTCATCTTTGAAGAATTTCAATAAATATTGATTCAGAAACGTTATTAAACACCTTATGATATAATAGATATTATAATGTATTTTAATTTAACCATCGTTACACAATTTGATATTGTGAATACTAATATTAAAATTTTATTATCTTAATATTAACGATACACTATATATTTTACTTGAAGTTTTTATGTTTATTGAATTAATAATTTAATATTTCTTTTAATTGACATATTTCATTTAGTGTAGTATTATGTTTTGTTATTTGGTTATGATTTCATTATGGTAAAAAGGAACAATATGAAGCACGTATTGTTGCTTTTCTATTGTAATTAGTCAAAAAAATAAAACATATAATTAAATCATTGCTCAAAATATGAAATTTAAAACCTTTTAAATACATTTATTTTAAAAACATAACTATAAAAATTTTAGATTAAACTCTCTATTTTAAATTACCAAGTAGGTTCTTATCTTTTTCTAAACTTTTTTAAAGATAGAGTAAATAAAATCATAGATATTAAAATTATATTAACTATCCATGAGTATTTTAAAAACAACAATTAAAAAAATCAATAATACAAACATACGTATTTAATTTTAAAGAAAATATAGTATATAAGTATGCATTGAAATCTTGAATATTAAGTTTTAATATGTTATGTAAATATTCTAATGCAAAGTTATGATTATTAAATTGATGATAATAAATATCATTAATTATTAATACTTAATTTGTAACTTTTTAATTTCTCATTTGTCTTTCATTAGTTAATCCCTCATTTGTTTAACATGACTAATTATCACTACATACAAAAAGAAATCAAATTAAGATCACCAATAAATGATGGTAATAATGTTTTGTTCACTTATAAATTATATATCTTTGACGTTAATTGATTTATTTTTATATAACTTAATCATAATAATAATACTAATAATAATAATAATAATATCATTATTATCAAAAATAAACAGTTATATTTATTAGTTAGTTAATTAGAGCACTTAAATAATATTTTAAAATTTCATCTAATATTTATCATATAAATTTGGTAACTAAATTTTTAGGCAAAATGGTTAAATGTTTTGAATATTCATTTTGATAATTGAATGTTCAAATTTAAAATATAGTTGTTGTAGATGGTTTGATTTTAATTTTTCTTTAATAAATAGTAGTAACAATCAGTTTGTTAATTTTGTTAAATATTTAAAAATAGATAGTCCATCTAATAAATAACAAAAATGATCATATATATTTAATTTTAATTTTTTTATTAATAAAAGTTTATTAATTTATCTAAGTTATATATTTTTTTTTAAATAATAAATATAAGAATTCATGTAACTTTTAATTAATTATCTATAAAATTATCATAACAAAACAAATTATGGTTATAAAATTACAATTGATTTTTATTTTATTTTAAATTAATTTTTGAGTTTTCATTCATAACTTATTGTTATAAAAAGTTGTTTACTTCTATTTAAATATATCTAATATATGATTTTCACTTAGTTCAATTTTTAAGCGTATTGATTACCTGATTCTATTTTAATTTTCTAATAAATAATAGTAGTTATCTTTTAGTTCTTACGCGATCTATTTTAAATTTTGTTAACAAATAATAAAATAAATCATTTTGTTATTTTTATTTAATATCTAATTAGAACCAATCAATCTAATAAATGATAGTAATACTTTTTATATTTATATCTTTAAAATTTTAGTAAAAAAAATAATTTTATATTCTATTTTTAACTTGATTGTTTGCATATTAAGCAAACAAATGATATACAACTTGATTATTTATAACCAAAAAACATAGTTTCTTTTAAATTTTAAGAACATATGAAAAAATATGGATATTTTTCATTCTTACATTTTTAAGAGGACGTGTTGTATTTGATATTAGACTTTAACTTTGTATGTATTCAAAAATTCGAACAGTAACCTTAAACTTTTTGCGGTGTTGTGTTTTTGTAATTGTTTTAAATAAATAATATTTGAGTTATGGTTGTTTTTATTCCAATTGTCGAGACAAAAATATTTTTTAATCATCATTTTCGTAACAAATGATTAAAGTTTGTACCATAGTTATAAAAAATAATTTATTCAAAAACTTTGATAATCAAGTATTGCAAATTTTATTTTAATATATTGTTCCAAATAAAATAATAAATGCAGTTCGTATATTTTATGTATAAGAAATACTATACGATTCTCTTCATTGTTACTCATTAAAAATATTTATCTAATTATCATAGAATGTCATGTATAATTCAACTTTTTAAATATAAAATCAGTATTACATTTAATTATTTGACAATTATTAATAAAATAATTGTTCTTTAAAAGATAAATATGTTTTTATCACTAACAGCCAACCTTTAAAAGTTCATAGTAGTCTCATTGTGTAGAAAAACTATATTTTTCATATAAATATCAAATTTTTAATAATTTAACCAAATTTTACTTTGTTAAAGATTTGAATTAAATTCCTTTTCTTTAGTTTAATATATAATGATCATTAACATAAAAAATATAGGATAACAGTTTTAAGTCTAACCCTCTAATTTAAACTTAAAACAAATAATATATATATATATATATATATATATATATATATATATATATATATATATATATATATATATATATATATATATATATATATATATATATATATATATATATATATATATATATAGAATCAGGTTCATCAGCGTACGTATGAGATTCCAGCGTACCCTAATGTGAATGATCATTCACATATATTTTTTTTGAATAGACATGTATAAGACAACATTATAAGACTTTTTTTCAAAAGAAGCAACATCATAAATCTTGTGAATGGTAAAAAAAGATCATGTGGATGGTCATTCACACCATTCACATTGTGTGAAATGACCATTCACATGGATGACCATTCACATAAATATGCATTGAGCATTCACATAATTTTTAAGGACACAGAAAGTGTGAATGTATGTGAAATTCATATATCATGTGTATAACAATAATTTAAACATGGTTATGAGAAAAAAATTTAAAAAAAGTTTTTTAAGATTGGTACCTTCGGGTGCATTTGATTCCGAGAGGTACTTTTTTGAATCTGACTCTCTCTCTCTCTCTCTCTCTCTCTCTCTCTATATATATATATATATATATATATATATATATATATATATATATATATATATATATCTATGTATGTATGTATGTATGTATGTATGTATGTATGTATGTATGTATGTATACACTTTAAAATCTTTTAAAACGTAAAGTTAAGAAACTTAAAATCTTAAAATAAGTAAACAATTAGTTTTTTGAATTAAAAGTGTGTAGTTTCAAAACAATAAAATTGCTATTTATAAAAAGTTATGCCTAAATACTATATGTTGTATAATCTAAAGTTTATAAAGTGACCCAAAAATATAAATCTTTGAATATTACACAATATTTAAATAAAAAAAAAATTACAATCCAGTGCATCGCACGGCTCACTTTGACTAGTCTATATATATATAAAAGTTGAGTCCTATGTAATAAATAAGAGTATTTATTACTTATTTTTCTTTAAAGTTTTTTAATAGATTATATTATTTAAAGTGTGTTTGCAAACACTCTCTTAGTTAATATTTAATGGATTACTAATTAATTTATCTAACTTTAATTTTCCTTTAATAAATAATAACAAAATTGAATTTAAGTAAATTATGCTAGCAAAATTGAATTGAAGTATCTTATTAAATTGAATTATAATAGATTATATTATTTTGTACATGTTTTATAAGATTACGTTTAATTAAATTTAAGTAAATTATGCTAGCAAATTTGAAAAAAGATATTTTATCTTATGTTTCATAAATTGTAATTTATACAAATTTTATAAGATTTTTTTTATCATTATGATTATGATTCTCATTATTATTAAGTAAACTATATATAAAAGCAAAATATTTTTCTTTTATAAAAAAGTTGAGTCTTAACTTTAACAAATGTTGGCAATCTATTTTTTTTGTATAAGTTAATTATTTTAAAATCTCAAGATTTATTGTTAAAATTAAATCATTTTATAAAAAAGAATATTATATTTATTTTATATTAATTTAGAAATTAAAAGTTTTAGATTATTTTTACATAAAATGATTATTCGTTTATAAGTTGAATCCATGTGATAATTTTTTATACGATTAAATTATTTTATAAATAATCGTAATCATAATTTTTCTTCCTATGTTTTAGTTTATGAATTCATCCAATATTCTTAATTTTTGTGATATTGAATTTAATATCAACTATCTTAATCCAATATACGATACGAAAATTAAAAAACATATGTATATGTTAATAAAATAGTTAATAAGTACTAAATAAATTAATTACACATAATCTAAATAATTAAATAGTGTTAATTTAATAGATATATATACCGTTTATTTCATGAAAAAAAAAACAATTCTTTTAACAAAAAAATATGTATATTTTAAGAAATATTACATAATTTCTTTTTTACATTTAACATTGATTTGAGTCCCATGTATAAATAGTTGTGTTAATTTTTTTAAATTTCATTTTAACTTTTCTTATTTTATATTTAAAAATTGTCTCATTTAAATTTTTGTTTTTATTGTTTAATTTCATTACCGTTTCATGACCCTAGGTTATCTATAACTAAGAGGGTGTTTGGATTTGCGTTTGAAAAAGTGCTGTAGCGTTTTGGAAACTAATAATCAGATAATAGCTGTAACAAAAAGTGCTGCAGGAAATGTAGTGTTTGGTTTAGCTTCTGCTGTTTGCTATCATAATTATCAAATAATCAGTTTTTAAAGTGTTTGGATTTGCGTTTATACTTGTAAAATGATCAAATAATCACTTATGAAGCAAATAAGCTACAATTTTTAGCTTATGAAAAAGTGTGGTAAGATTAACGTTAAACGCAAATAATCACTTATTAACGTATGCAATCCAAACACTTTAAACTAATCATTTGCGTTATTGTAAGGTAATAAGCTGATAATCTGGTTCATAACGCAAAACCAAACACCCTCTAATTGTTATTTAATTCATAGGTTACAAAGAAAATAAATATGAAAGGTTATAAATAATATGGGTTGCAAATAATTCATTTGTCAACTTAAAACATTCTCATTTTTCTCTCCTACATTTTCACCGGTTAGTTTTTTTGATTTGTTCTTCTTTTGTTTTCAAATATCAAGTTTGTTATTCATTTCTAACACACATATGTTTATTCTATATTGTGAAATCGATTAATACAATTTTTTGTTTTTTGATATTTTATATTTGATAGTGATATTGGATGATCCATCCATGTAAAGAAGTTCTTGACAAATTGACTTTCTAGAAAAAAAATTGTGTGTTGCTCAATTCATACATTAATAATTCCTTTTATATTTGATGATATTTCTATTTAAATTAATTTGACTTACATATTTTTATTAATAAATTATTTATGTTGATGTAGGTGATTGATGTTCACTATCAGATTCGTCGTTAAAAATCATAAATCCATTACATGTTTTATATTATTTATTATTATTGCTAAACTAAAATTAAGTAAAGTATGTAACTAAAATTGTGTTTAATATACGTATTTAAATCTATAGTATATTATACTTTGTAAATTGTAATTTGTACATGTTTTATAAGATTACGTTTAATTTAATTTATGTAAATTATGCTAGCAAAATTGAAAAAATATATTTTATCTTATGTTTCATAAATTGTAACTTATACAAATTTTATAAGATTTTTTTATCATTATTATTATCATTATGATTATGATTCTGATTATTATTAAGTAAACTATATATAAAAGCAAAATATTTTTCTTTTATAAAAAAGTTGAGTCTTAACTTTAACAAATGTTGGCAATCAATTTTTTTTATAAGTTAATTATTTTAAAATCTCTAGATTTATTGTTAAAATTAAATCATTTTATAAAAAAAATATTATATTTATTTTATTTTAATTTGAAATTAAAATTTTTAGATTATTTTTACATAAAATGATTATTCGTTTATAAGTTGAATCCATGTGATAATTTTTTATACGATTAAGTTATTTTATAAATAATCGTAATCATAATTTTTCTTCCTATGTTTTAGTTTATGAATTTATCCAATATTCTTAATTTTGGTGATATTGAATTTAATATCAACTATCTTAATCCTATATACGATACAAAAATAAAAAAACATATGTATATGTTAATAAAATAGTTAATAAGTACTAAATAAATTAATTACACGTAATCTAAATAATTAAATAGTGTTAAATATATATACCGTTTATTTCACGAAAAAAAAAAACAATTCTTTTAACCAAAAAAATGTGTATATTTTAAGAAATATTACATAATTTCTTTTTTACATTTAACATTTGATTTGAGTCCCATGTATAAATAGTTGTGTTAATTTTTTTAAATTTCATTTTAATTTTTCTTATTTTATATTTAAAAATTGTCTCATTTAAATTTCTGTTTTTATTGTTTAATTTCATTACCGTTTCATGACCCTTGGTTATCTATAACTAATTGTTATTTAATTCATAGGTTACAAAGAAAATAAATGATTATCAAAGGTTATAAATAATATGGGTTGCAAATAATTCATTTGTCAACTTAAAACATTCTCATTTTTCTCTCCTACATTTTCACCGGTTAGTTTTTTTGATTTGTTCTTCTTTTGTTTTCAAATATCAAGTTTGTTATTCATCTCTAACACACATATGTTTATTCTATATTGTGAAATTGATTAATACAATTTTTTGTTTTGTGATATTTTATATTTGATAGTGATAATGGATGGATATTACTGAAGTTACCATCCATGTAAATAAGTTCTTGACAAATTGACTTTCTAGAAAAAAAATTGTGTGTTCTTCAATCCGTACTTTGATAATTCTTTTTATATTTGATAATATATTTATTTAAATTAATTTGACTTATATGTTTTTATTAATAAATTATTTATGTTGATGTAGGTGATTGATGTTCACTATATTGACATGTCAAATATCAGATTCGTCGTTAAAAATAATAAATGTCAACATTATATTCATTACCTTATAGGGTTATTGTCATCCATCCTTTCAACTATATAGTTTTAAACTATAATAATTTTATTAAAAAACGTATTAACTACTAAATTTTTGTTTCTCTATACTTGAATTCTTTAATTAATATTTTCTTGATAAATTTTTCAACAATAAAAATTTTACAAATTTATTATTATGATTTGTTTTTTTATTGCAATTACATTTTTGAAGAATTTTCAATAAATAATGATAAAAAAGTGTCATTAAACACCATACAGTTTAATAAAAATTATAATGTATTTTAATTTAACTACTGTTACACATTTTGATATTGTGAATACTAATATTAAATTTTAATTTAATGAGAATATATGTAACTATATATGTTTATACATTTTATAAGTCTTTTATATTCACTTAATATTAACCATACACCATATATTTTACTTGAAGTTTTTATATTTATTAAGTTAGTAATTTAATATTTCTTTTAATTGGTATATTTCATTTAGTGTAATATTACGTTTTGTTATTTGGTTGTGATTTCATTATGATAAAAAGACACAATATGAAGTACCTAGCGTTATTTTTTATATTGTAATTCGACGAAATAAACATCTAATTAAATCATTGTTCAAAATATGAAAATTTTAATTCTTTAAATACATTCTATTTCTAAGAACTTAACTATATAAATTTTAGATAAATTACCAATTTGGTTATTATATTTTTTTAAAATTTCTCATATGTCTTTCATTAGTTCATCCCTCATTTATTTAACATGACTAAGTATGGCTAAATACAAAATTAATACAAAATTAATTCAAATTAATATCATGATAAATGATGGGTAAGAATATTTTTTTTTCACTTATAATAATATAACTTTAAGATTAATTGATTTATTTTTATATAACTTAAATCACTTCAAAAATAATAATAATAATAATAATAACAACAACAATAGTAGTAGTAATAATAATAATATTATTATTGTCATTAGTTTTTTATTATTATTAAAAATAAACATTTACATTTATTATATAAATGATTTGAGCACTTGAATAATATTTTGAATTTTTTGAATTTATTATTAATTTAGTAACTAAAGTTTTTAGGCAATTTTATTTATTATTTAGATTAATTAAATATTTTGGAATTATCCATTTTGATAATTTGAATGTTCAAATTTAAATTATAGTTTTGTACTTGATTTGGTTTTAATTTTTTTTTTTAATAAATAATAGTAATAATCATTTATTTAATTTTTGTTAAATATCTAAAATAGAGAGTTCATCTAATAAATAACAACAATAATCACTTATATTAAATTATAATTTTTTTTATAAATAGTAGTCATAATGATTTATCTAAGTTATGTTACTTTTTTAAAAATAATACATATAACAATTTATGCAACTTTTAATAATTATCTAAAAAAACATCGTAACAAAACAAATTAGGGTTATGAAAATACAATTGATTTTGATTTTCTTTTAAATGCAATTTCAAGTTTTCTTTCATAAATGATTGTTATAATAAGTTGTTTACTTCTATTTAAATATAAAAATACATAATTTACACATAGTTCAATTTTTAAGAGTATTAATTACTTGATTTTATTTTAATATCTTAATAAATAATAGTAGTTATCATTTGGTTCTTACGTGATATAATTTAATTTTTTTAATAAATAATAGAAGAAATTAATTCGTTAGTTTTTGTTTAATATATAAATGTAACGAGTCAATCTAATAAATGATAGTAATGCTCTTTATATTTATATATTTAAAATTTTAATAAGTAAAATAATTTTATATTCTATTTTTAACTTGATTGTTTGCATACTAAGCAACCAAATGATATATAACTTGATTTCATTTTAAATTTTTCATACTATAACAAAAAAAACCATATTTTTTTTAGGTTTTAAGAGCATATCGAAAAATATGCATATTTTTCATTCTTCTCATTTTTAAGAAAACGCATTGTATTTAATATTAAGCTTTATCTTTGCATCTATTAAAAAATCGTACAATAATCTACGGTATTGTGCTTTTGTAATTATTTTAAATAAATAATATTTGAGTTATGGTAGTTTTTATTCCAATGGTCGGGAGACAAAAATATTTTTTAAACATCATTTTAGTAACAAGTTATTATATTTTGTACCGTAGTTATAAAAGTTATTTTCAGAATTATAAAATTGTTGTTTTTAAAAAGTTATGTCTAAGTACTATATGTTGTTCAATTTAAAGTTCATATAGTGACCGAAACAATATAAATTTTTAATAATTTCATAATATTTGAAACCAAAAATAAAATAACAATCCTGTGCATCGCACGAGTCATTTTGACTAGTATATATAAAAGTTGAGTCCATGCTATAAATGTTCATGCCATAAATTCATGTAATCATTATTGATGGAACTAAATTCTTTTTTATTATATTATTGATTAAACTTAATTGGAAAATAAAAGATAAAGGAACCAAATATAATTTAATATCTATCTATATATATTAATAAATGAGAACAATCCTTACCACATGTCATCTTCCTAATACACTAATTTTTCATTTTCCCGCTCTTTTTCTAAAAATAAAAATGAACATTAATTTAAGTAATTGCATATCATTTAATTGATTTAGTTTAAACTTTATTATCGAAACTTATTATTTTTGTTTCCTAAACTAATTGAAATTATAACTAATACTCATTGAAAGTTTTCAAAATTAACAAGCTAAAATTAAAATCTTTAAAAAATCAATAAAATAATAAACTTCGTGTTTAAATGTCTCAAATAGTTAATAATTTTAAAAAATAGTAAAATAAAAGAATTTAATTTTAAAATAATTTTTTTTAAAGATCAATAAAATAATTAACTTCAAATTTTAAATGTCCGAAAGAATAAATACTTTTATGAAATAATAATTAATGTGAATTCATATTTCATGCAATTCATATCAACATTAAACAATATATGAACAATTAACAATTCAATACAATATATTGAATGATTAAGTTGAGAGAAAATATATTACATTCGGTTCTTGGTGACTTGCAAAGCAATTCTCTCAACATGCATTCACCTGTCCACTTTCTATTCTGTCAGATCCCTTTATTCTATTATGCCACTTCCTATTTATACTCAAATATAACAATTGAATATTTACAAAACACACCCTAGAACTAATACAATATATTGTTTTCAACTCTATATATAATTGTATCCAACAATCTCCCCCTTAGAGATGAAAACAATTTTCAATTAAAGTCTTGTTCAGGTTAACTCTTTTCTTGAGTCTTTTTCTTTTCTTTGATCTCTTCTGAATCTTCAAATCTCTGTCTCCCTTCTCTTCAATCTGTGAATCTTCAGATAAAATATCCTTTATTTGTTTCTCTCCGATCTTCACATCTGTTCTTCTCTGATCTACTCTTTTCTTGTAAGCACACTCCCCCTTGAATCTTGAATATCTTTTATCTTGATAAGTTGTTGCAATTGTCTTCAGTTGTCTTCAATCTACTCAACCGTTGTCTCTGAATTCTATCTTTTCTCCCCCTCATGATGATCATAAGAATTATGAACATCATGCAAAGTCTTCAGAGACATAAGTGCAATGATTTTACAGTAGAAGAAATACGACAACAATTACAACTCAGAAATTATTACAAATTGATTTTCTCCCATTCAAATTGATATCTTTCCTCCTTATATTAAACAAATCTATCTCACTCCCCCTCAAAAATTTCACTCCCCCTCGAATTGATACTATATATTTTCAGAACAAAAACAAATCTTTTCAACTTTGGGAAAAATGAAACATATTCATTTTGTGAGAAAACGAGTCCAGGTCCACATAGGATTCCTGTTTGCACAATAGACATAATCTATGTGACCTACTTTCAGCGCTGGCGTGATGTTAACACTAGTAGGATTTCCAAATAGTCATTGTGAAATCCTTTATCTTGAAAGAATCACTCTTATTTGTTCCGGCTTAGTCACTTTGGACTAGCAGTTTATAGTCACGCAGACTGATAGACTCGATGTGTCCTAAAAGTATATATAATCAGCTCTAGACACAATGTGCATCAAATGAAGTGGGAGACCGGAGCAAATGTCTTCATTGTTTCAATATCAATAATATCCGAATGATATATCGATAGAAATGTGTTATATCTCCGTGATTATTGAAACAGAAATCTTTTGAGTGATAACTGAGTAGTTGGTGGGGTTAAGTGCACGCGTCACTGGGTCCATGACGTCTTTTTCAATATCAAGTCACATAGTTATTGATAGATTATGTGGTTTACCCAGCAGACACAGTGTAGGATAGGATTATCTTTTCTTCAAATCCTTTCTCAACTCTCAGCTCTCAGCATTTTTCAACCTAGCTCCCTCCGGCTCACTTTTCAGAATTAAATTCAGTCACCTTTATAAAAAAAAACATGATCTGATGCACCACCATCTCCTTTTAATGTCCCTTTCATTTACATTTTACCTCTGCTCGACCCTGTCAGTATCCCGTGATATCTGACACTTCTCAACTAATATGTGAAGACCACCCCTTACGGGGCGGTGCTCACTAGTCTAGGTCCCAATTCATGGAATACAATATCAACCATGCTAAGATAGGGTAATTAAATTGCGGAATAATAAAATTACATGTACATACAAGATTAGGATTAAGTTTACATATTTCAAAATAAAGTTATAAAAGGGAATATCTAATCTAATCATAACATCAATCATCACATCAAGTCTACCCAGAACCACCACGTTAGCTATCTTCCAATCAGTACCAGATAATTGTTGAGTAGTGGTCTAAGAAAGCTTCAAAACTTGGATCTTGAATGACCTAAGTACTAGGTCCTGCAGGTGATTTTCCTTTGGCTTTTCCTGTAAAATATTAATGCAACATCTGTAAGCAAAGCTTAGTGAGTTTATAGATTTTCAATATTAACATGCGTGTCAAGCGGAGTCATAAATCTAAGCGTGATATGTCTTGGCTGCCGCTACAGCCCTCATGATTGAGATATAGAATCATAGAATCGGATGATGTTCAAGCCACACTCACGCTTAAATCGTGGGGATCAGCCACATACTGGGCTAGCTACCAGTAAGTCAATATGGCAGAACATCGGAGGTCATTACCAAGTTCATAAGAACTGGCGAAATAGCCGGGTCTAGAACAATAGACCATAAGGGCTAGTCAAGCTGAATCAATCTATCAAATGTCTGATCAATGATGTAAGCATATGTCTATAGCAGTCATGATAGCAATGAATCATAAAGCAAAGTCTGAAGCAATATTAAATGCAATATGAAAAGATAGTCAAATAGCTATCATGATCCACTGGGCAACACCCATCCATGGTGTGCACAGGTCTCAATCCAGCTGATAAATGAATGTCAATAAATCTATCAACAACAATATATCTCAATCGGATCTATGCATGTTCAATCTGAATATCTATAACTCACTGGTTTGGGTCTATATCAAACAGATATAAGAATCTGCCACCTGAGTTATCTCAGGATTTTATCTTGTATGTTCTGTTCTTTGTCAAATCAAGTCTATGACCCGCTTTCAAGTCTTTAAGTCTTTTAAATCTTTGTTCAGAATATACTGAACCTGTTCAGAGTCATATTATATAAGTCTCATGTCAATATCATCATCATTATCATGAAATTTCATCATCTCTTGGTCATTAGATCTTTAATTTTATCTGATTCTGATAACTGATAACTCTGTTAATCATTTTGCAAAAATATCAAAATAGATTATCCAATTTCGGACCATCCGGATTCGGATCATCCGGATCCGGACCAATCTGAATTGGGGACCCGAATTGGCTAGTCCGAATTTAGCATCCGAATTCGGACCAAGTTGTGTCCGAATCAGTCATCCGGATTCGGAGTTGGGACCGAATTTAGATGCCATTCGAAATACATATATAAGAACCGAAATAAAGCATCCCATCCGAATTAGGACATTTAGGTCCGAAAATGGGATCATCCGAATTTGACATCATCCGAAAATGGGACCAAAGCAAGATCCGAGATTGGGATCCGAATTAGGTACCATCCGAAATGAGCCACTCATCCGAATTCGGTTTCAACCGAATTCGGACTCATACCTTCTTAATTTTCCCAGAAATGTTCTTGGTGTTCTTGGTGATATTCATTCGGATTTTTCATAAAAATTCCCAAAACTTACTTAAATCAACATGCAACTTTATTTTATGTTATATTATCATTTTTGGGTTGATTTTATATACCTTTCCCTATCAATAACATCATATATGGTTCAAAATCATCCAAAATATGACTCTTTTTGTCAAGAACGCACTTTTGTCAAAATTTCCGATTTCATAAATAATTTGAAAGATCTAACTCAGAATCTTTGTTTCTTTTTCATCTAATAGCATAATTTTATCAAAATCTTCAAATTTCTTAAACATGCAACAAGAAATTTCATAGTTTAATCCATTGGTATCGGTATTACACAAAACCGAACCAAACATACCAATATATCGAAATTTAAAGGAAATTTTACCTTGAATTCTTTGTAACTTCTTGTTGTTTAATGTTTGTAACTCCTCCTTAGCTTAAATTCCGAATCTTTATTGCAAACTTGTGGATTCTTGGCTAAATTCTTGAGATATCCGAGAGTTTAGAGAGAGAAAGAGTAGAGAGAGAGAGTAAAACTTTTAAATGATGATTAAATTGCCATTAATATGGTTTATATATATTTTTTAGTTATATTTGTAGTTTAACCCACTAAAATTTTGTATTTTACATCTCTTTATTTTAATCATCCTAATTATATTATAAATATAATTAAAATTATATTTACTTAATAAAATTTTCATTTCTTAATTACTCTTGCAATATAAATAATATAACAAAATTATATTATTATTTCAAAATCACATATTACACGATCAATAAAAAAAATTAGGTTGTTACAGAATGGGCTCCACCACGCACAAACTTCGTCCCCGAAGTTAGCTAGATTCGAACAGACTGGGATAAGTAGCTTTCATAACATCTCTGGATTCCCAAGACTGATGCGAACCTTTGTGGTGTTTCCACTGGACGAGCACCATCTGTATCTCTTTATTTCTAAGCTTCTTAGTCTTCGAGTCCAGAATACGTTCTGGCTCTTCAACCACTCGAAGCTTTTCATCAATTTGCAGGTTAACATGTGGTATCTGTACTTCTCTTTCGTCAGCTAGGCTTTTTCTCAAATGACTAACATGGAATACAGGGTGTATTCCAGCTAAGTCCGCTGGTAGATCAAGATGATAAGACTGATTTCCAATCTTTTCGACGATCTTGAACGGTCCGATAAATCTCGGAGCTAACTTGTTTCTTTTAATGAACCGTACCACATTCTTCATTGGGGATACTTTCAGCATCACCCAATCGTTAACTGCAAAACTGATGGATCTATGCCGATTGTCATAATATGACTTCTGCCTGCTTTGAGCTTCAAGAATATTCCTTCTAACGAGTTGAATCTTCTCATGAGTCAACTGTAGAAGGGCAGGACCTGCTATTGGCGATTCGCCTGTTTCGCGCCAACAGGTAGGAGTTCTGCACTTTCTTCCGTATAAAGCTTCAAAAGGAGCCATCTTGATTGTTGAATGATAACTGTTATTGTATGAAAATTCGACCAACGGCAAGTGGTCATCCCAGTTACCACCTAAATCAAGAACGCAGGCACGAAGCATATCTTCAAGAGTAAGAATAGTACGCTCACTCTGACCATCTGCACTTGGATGATAAGCAGTACTCATAGAAATCCGAGTACCCATCCCTTCTTGTAGTGCTTGCCAGAATCTGGATGTGAAGCGACTATCACGATCAGATACGATAGACTTCGGCACACCGTGACGAGAAATAATTTCAGAGATATACAGCTGCGCCAATCTATCGAGAGAATATGTTTCTTTCATCGGAATGAAATGTGCTGATTTCGTTAATCGGTCAACGACTACCCAGATGGAGTCGTGCTGTCTTTTGGTCTTTGGCAGCTTCGTAATGAAGTCCATTGTTATATGCTCCCACTTCCATTCAGGAACTGGCAGTGGTTGCATATCCCCAAAGGGCTTCTAGTGTTCTGCCTTAACCATCTGACATACTCTGCAGCTTTCAACGCACTTACCGATGTCTTTCTTCATTCCTGGCCACCAGTAATCGGCTTTCAGATCAAAATACATCTTTGAGCTGCCAGGATGAATAGATAACTTGGACTGATGAGCTTCGGACAGAAGAGTGCTACGAATAGAACCATATTTAGGAACCCAGATTCGATTTCCTTTGAGACAGTGAAGTCCCAAATGGTTCAGAGTCAGAAATTGTAGTTGCCCTTTTAGATTTTCAGAATCTATGTTCTCTTCTTTCAATGCTTCAGCTTGAGCAACTCGAATATCTTCAATAAGATCAGAAGAGAATATAACTGGAGTTAGGGCATAACAGCACTTTTCTGGATACACTTTTCTACTCAACGCATCCGCGACAACATTTGCTTTGCCGGGATGATACAAGATCTCGCAATCATAATCCTTGATAAGCTCCAAGGATCGACGCTGTTTCATGTTAAGATCTTTTTGAGTGAAAAGGTATTTGAGACTCTTATGATCGGTGTAGAGCTGACACCGAGTCCCATATAGATAGTGACGCCAGATTTTCAAAGCAAAGGTAACGGCAGCCAACTCAAGATCATGAGTTGGTGCACTTTTCTCGTAGTCTTTTAATTGCCTTGAAGCATAGGCAATTACTTTTCCCCTTTGCATCAGAACACATCCTAAGCCAGTACCAGAGGCATCGCTATAGACGACGAAGTCATCATTACCTTCTGGTAAGGCTAGGATCGGCGCTTGAATAAGCTTTTGCTTCAGAATATCGAATGCCTCTTGCTGTTTATCGGTCCAAACGAAAGGAGTATTCTTTCGTGTTAACATCGTAAGTGGTACAGCAATCTTTGAGAAGTCCTTTATGAATCGCCGATAATAACCGGCCAATCCAAGGAAACTTCGGATTTCTGAGGCATTACGAGGCGTTTGCCATTTCTGAACGGCCTCGACTTTCGAAGGATCAACGGAAATTCCTTCGCCAGAAACAACATGGCCAAGGAACTGGATCTATAAGAATCAAGATAGAAATTCAAATTCTGAGGTGAATCAAAGAATAGTTTAGGAAACAGCTCAAGACATATATATTAAAGATTATACCTGTCTGAGCCAGAATTCGCATTTAGAAAACTTTGCATAGAGTCTTTCTTTTCTTAATAACTCTAGCAATTGCCGCAGATGAATAGAATGATCAGCCTCCTTTTTGGAGTAAATCAGAATATCGTCTATGAACACGATAACTGATTTATCCAACATTGGTCTGCACACGCGATTCATGAGATCCATGAACGCCGCTGGTGCATTCGTTAATCCAAACGGCATTACGAGAAATTCGTAATGACCGTATCTTGTACGGAAGGCTGTCTTTGGAACATCTTCTTCTCTGACTTTTAACTGATGATACCCAGATCGAAGATCTATTTTCGAAAAGTAACTGGCTCCTTGTAACTGATCAAACAGATCATCGATTCTGGGCAGAGGATACTTATTCTTTATTGTAACCTTGTTCAACTCGCGGTAGTCGATGCACATACGGAAGGTTCCGTCTTTCTTTTTGACAAATAAGACTGGTGCACCCCACGGAGAAGAACTCGGTCGGATAAATCCCTTCTCCAACAGCTCTTGCAGTTGTTTTGACATTTCCTGCATTTCTGCAGGTGCAAGTCTGTATGGAGCTTTTGCAATAGGAGCCGCACCAGGAACCAAGTCAATACTGAACTCGACTTGTCGTTCCGGTGGCACTCCGGAAATATCGTCAGGAAATACATCTGGGAACTCACAGACGATAGGAATATCAGATAATGATTTCTTTTGGGCTTCAGAGATAGATTCAGATGAGACATAGCATACGTAGGATTCATGACCTTTAGATAAGTACTTATGCGCTTTTTCAACAGATATGAAGCAGTGATCACCTTTTCGCTCCTCGCCCTTGATCTCAAGTACTCGGCCATCTGAAGACTTGATTCTGATGACTCGCCGGTTGCAGATAATTGTAGCCTCGTTGTTCATTAGCCAATCCATGCCGATGATGACGTTAAACTCTTTCAACGGAATTGGGATAAGATCGAGGTTGAATACAATATTATCTACGAGTAATGTGCAGTTTCGATATACAGAATCAGCCATAACAAAGTTGTTATTGGTTGTCTCAATGTCTAGTATAACTGGAAGCTTCGATGGGAACTTAGATAATCTTGATGCAAAAGAAGTCGATATGAAAGAACGACTTGCGCCAGAATCAAATAATACGCGAGCAGGTATCGTATTTAACAGAAACGTACCGGTGACTACGTCAGGTGTTTCTCTCGCCTCTTCAGCCGTTATTTGGAACGCACGTGTCCTTGCAGTTGGTGTTGCAGCAGAACTTTTAACTGTCGACCCTCCAGCTGATGACTGTGGTTGATAACGTGGTCCGCTACGACACTGATACATGAAGTGCCCTCTCTTTCCACATTTCGCACATCCACGTCCCTGCTGTGGACATTCTTCACTACTATGACCGATCATGTTACACGCGAAGCAAGTAACGTCATCCGGATTACATAGTCCCATGTGAGACTTTCTGCATCTCTTGCAGAATCGCGGCTCGTTTGTCAGTGAGTAGGCTTGCGCTTTCGGTTGTGAATTATGCTGATAGGATTGCTGAGATTGCGACTTATTTGGCTTGAAAAATCTGCCAAATCGCTGTTTCTTTGGAGGAGACGGATTCATCGGGTTAGTAGACGGAGCGTATAGCTGATCGCCGTACTCTAAGTAACCTCGCTCGATTTGTCTAGCCGCTTCTACCATTTCCAAGTAACTCTTGTATTTGATTGCGCTCATGGGATGTCTGTATCTAGGATTGAGTCCTACACGAAATCTATTCATCTTTCTCTCCTCGGTAGCTACTTGATAGGAAGAGTAGCCGCATAGTCTTGAAAACTCGTGTTCGTATTCATCAACTGTCTTCGTTCCTTGAGTCAGCTGCATCAACTGTACCTCCATTTTATCTCGTTGGTCAATCGGGCAGTACTTTGCATTGAACATTTCAAGAAACTGCTCCCATTCTAAAGTCTGAATCACCTCCTCACCATAGATACTTCGCTGGGTTTTCCACCAGGCACGAGCAGCTCCAACAAACAACGCAGACGCGTAGCTCACTTTCTTAGAATCTAAACAGTCAGAGATTCTAAAAATTTCTTCCGTATGACTGATCCAATCCATCGCCTGAATCGGATCCACAGTACCCTCGAAATTCAGGGCACCGCTCGCTTTAAAATCTTTAAATTTGCAGCCTTTTGGCTGAGCTACTTGGGTTTCTGGATTTGAATTATCAGAATCAGATTCTTCATTCTGGACTTGCTTATCTTTTCTCTTATTTTTCTTTTCTTCACGTCTTTTAGCTTCGGCCTCATCTCTGGCACGAAACTGTTCTTGCATCATTTTGTTTTGTTGTTCTGAGTGTTGGGCTAGAAATTGTTGCATCATTTCAAACATTTGTTGTTGGGTCATATTGTTGGGAATATCACCTGATCCTGATCCTGACATCTTCTACTGAAAATTAAAATCAATTAACTATCAGTTTATAGACTTAGATCTATGTACCCTTTTTCCCATCCTAACAGTCTGTACATCCTATCTCAGTTCAATCCACCTAAATGATTGATACATATGTATTTCTTCAGTTTGAGATCAAGTATACTTACGTAATACTTGATTCACTCAAACTAGTGCTCTGATACCATCCTGTGAAGACCACCCCTTACGGGGCGGTGCTCACTAGTCTAGGTCCCAATTCATGGAATACAATATCAACCATGCTAAGATAGGGTAATTAAATTGCGGAATAATAAAATTACATGTACATACAAGATTAGGATTAAGTTTACATATTTCAAAATAAAGTTATAAAAGGGAACATCTAATCTAATCATAACATCAATCATCACATCAAGTCTACCCAGAACCACCACGTTAGCTATCTTCCAATCAGTACCAGATAATTGTTGAGTAGTGGTCTAAGAAAGCTTCAAAACTTGGATCTTGAATGACCTAAGTACTAGGTCCTGCAGGTGATTTTCCTTTGGCTTTTCCTGTAAAATATTAATGCAACATCTGTAAGCAAAGCTTAGTGAGTTTATAGATTTTCAATATTAACATGCGTGTCAAGCGGAGTCATAAATCTAAGCGTGATATGTCTTGGCTGCCGCTACAGCCCTCATGATTGAGATATAGAATCATAGAATCGGATGATGTTCAAGCCACACTCACGCTTAAATCGTGGGGATCAGCCACATACTGGGCTAGCTACCAGTAAGTCAATATGGCAGAACATCGGAGGTCATTACCAAGTTCATAAGAACTGGCGAAATAGCCGGGTCTAGAACAATAGACCATAAGGGCTAGTCAAGCTGAATCAATCTATCAAATGTCTGATCAATGATGTAAGCATATGTCTATAGCAGTCATGATAGCAATGAATCATAAAGCAAAGTCTGAAGCAATATTAAATGCAATATGAAAAGATAGTCAAATAGCTATCATGATCCACTGGGCAACACCCATCCATGGTGTGCACAGGTCTCAATCCAGCTGATAAATGAATGTCAATAAATCTATCAACAACAATATATCTCAATCGGATCTATGCATGTTCAATCTGAATATCTATAACTCACTGGTTTGGGTCTATATCAAACAGATATAAGAATCTGCCACCTGAGTTATCTCAGGATTTTATCTTGTCTGTTCTGTTCTTTGTCAAATCAAGTCTCTGACCCGCTTTCAAGTCTTTAAGTCTTTTAAATCTTTGTTCAGAATATACTGAACCTGTTCAGAGTCATATTATATAAGTCTCATGTCAATATCATCATCATTATCATGAAATTTCATCATCTCTTGGTCATTAGATCTTTAATTTTATCTGATTCTGATAACTGATAACTCTGTTAATCATTTTGCAAAAATATCAAAATAGATTATCCAATTTCGGACCATCCGGATTCGGATCATCCGGATCCGGACCAATCTGAATTGGGGACCCGAATTGGCTAGTCCGAATTTAGCATCCGAATTCGGACCAAGTTGTGTCCGAATCAGTCATCCGGATTCGGAGTTGGGACCGAATTTAGATGCCATTCGAAATACATATATAAGAACCGAAATAAAGCATCCCATCCGAATTAGGACATTTAGGTCCGAAAATGGGATCATCCGAATTTGACATCATCCGAAAATGGGACCAAAGCAAGATCCGAGATTGGGATCCGAATTAGGTACCATCCGAAATGAGCCACTCATCCGAATTCGGTTTCAACCGAATTCGGACTCATACCTTCTTAATTTTCCCAGAAATGTTCTTGGTGTTCTTGGTGATATTCATTCGGATTTTTCATAAAAATTCCCAAAACTTACTTAAATCAACATGCAACTTTATTTTATGTTATATTATCATTTTTGGGTTGATTTTATATACCTTTCCCTATCAATAACATCATATATGGTTCAAAATCATCCAAAATATGACTCTTTTTGTCAAGAACGCACTTTTGTCAAAATTTCCGATTTCATAAATAATTTGAAAGATCTAACTCAGAATCTTTGTTTCTTTTTCATCTAATAGCATAATTTTATCAAAATCTTCAAATTTCTTAAACATGCAACAAGAAATTTCATAGTTTAATCCATTGGTATCGGTATTACACAAAACCGAACCAAACATACCAATATATCGAAATTTAAAGGAAATTTTACCTTGAATTCTTTGTAACTTCTTGTTGTTTAATGTTTGTAACTCCTCCTTAGCTTAAATTCCGAATCTTTATTGCAAACTTGTGGATTCTTGGCTAAATTCTTGAGATATCCGAGAGTTTAGAGAGAGAGAGTAGAGAGAGAGAGTAAAACTTTTAAATGATGATTAAATTGCCATTAATATGGTTTATATATATATATATATATATATATATATATATATATATATATATATATATATATATATATATATATATATATTTTAGTTATATTTGTAGTTTAACCCACTAAACTTTTGAATTTTACATCTCTTTATTTTAATCATCCTAATTATATTATAAATATAATTAAAATTATATTTACTTAATAAAATTTTCATTTCTTAATTACTCTTGCAATATAAATAATATAACAAAATTATATTATTATTTCAAAATCACATATTACACGATCAATAAAAAAAATTAGGTTGTTACATAATAAACCTAAAGAACCCTCACCCACACAAACTATGGATGGTTTGCTCCTTGGGTAGGTCTTCCGGTTCTGGTTAGACCATAGAAGCGAAATTTTTGTCTATCACTCCTATCACTCAGATTGGTGCATAATAGAAGTCAGCAGAAAGATTTTCAGCTTTGGAGCTCAATGGAAATCAGAGAGATTATATTCAAAGAATATGGGAGATATCATAATAAAATTGAAAATCTGATATATGAAATGAAAAGAACCAGATTTTCTTAAAAGAATTAGCACTTGGGAGATAACAAAGAGAATCCATTATAAATTGGAAGCATTGTAACAAAGAGAATCTCAGAAGAAATGAGATAATGAACATCAAAGAGATTAGATCAATTAATCTCAATGAGAGATTCAGAGAATCAGAAAAAAATGAAAATATATTGCATTTCAGCTCATAAACTCTTTTTATGTGTGTATCAAATATTTTCGTGAAAAATCACTCACAGTTTAATGTAATCGTCAAAGTGCGTCTGAAACTCCCCCTGGAAATAAGCACACACAGTTAGTCAACTCATAGAAATGAAATCAGGAGCAAAAATTATAAAAATAAAACTCCCTCTAAATCAATGCAGCTTCAGAGTTGAATTTAGGGCAGGAATTCCAGAAATATTTGTCTTTCAGACTCGGGTTCTAATCTGAAGTGATTAGAAGCCATTTGTCGCATAAGCTTGGGTGTCAGTCTAAATGAACTGAAAACCATTGTCTCTGGTTCATTGAAGTCAGGGTTCTAGTCTGAATTTAACTAGAAACCAATTTTGAGTTGCAGCACGGGTCTTGACCTGAAGTAATCAAGAGCCTATTGAAATGAAGAACGGGTCCTTATCTGAAATGATAAGAAACCTAAAACCTGCAAAATTTAAGATGTCTTTGGTATCCAAATAGATTTGGATCCAGACTTGTTAGCGCTCTTGGGTACCCATTTCAAAATGGATTTTGGTACCCACTGGTACTTTGGTTTAGGTACCCATTGCAAGTTATAACTATCAGCTTCTCTTTCAAAAGCAGAAAACAAATTTCTTTGAGTATGAGAAAAGTGAATATCTGAATTTCTAAAGAAACTTGAATTTGAATGATCAGACTTTTGCGAACTCTTCTTTTTGAAAAACTGTCCGGCTCTTGCCTGTTTCTGATAATACTTGGTATTTTTCTGTGAAAATGTTTTCTGATTAGAATGACTAGTATTTTCAGAAACTTTGGGGAATTTTGACTTCAAAGATTCACCAGTGTAAATCTTGACCGGAAGTTGTTCAAAGATTTTGTCTTTGCCTTTATGTATCTTGAGAAGATACTTAAGTTTCAGATCTGAAGATGAATCAAACTTAGCAGAGTTAGTTAGATTCACTTCACTTTCAGAAGATAAACCAGAGTGATCAACATTGGATTTTAAACACACGGAAGAAGGGGTCTTAACCTTTGACTCAGTTGATGAAGAAAACACATGTAATTGTTTTGTAAGATGAAGTATCTGATCTTCCAAACTTTTGATAATGACTAAATTTGAATTTCTGTCATGTTCAAATGATTGGTAATCAGATTTAAAAAATTGTTCTTTGATTAAGGACATTTGTCTTTCATCTTCAAACAATTCAGATTTTGATTTAAAATCTTGTTCTTTAAGTAAGAACTCATGTCTTTCATTCTCAATCAAATCTTTAGTTAAAGACAACTCTTGTTGAAGAGCAAAAATTTCTTCATTTTTGTTTAAAATACAATTCTGATCAGTTGGTTTTGTCTTACAAAGTGTATCTTCAAGATCCTGAACTTTCTTGTAAAGTTCAGATCTTTCAGGCAAAAGATATTTGTTGGAATATGTTTTAGTTGATGAAATATCAAAGTCTAGGGACTTAATGTGTAATTTCCTTATAGTTTGTAATTTTGTATAAATAGTCATTTTGACTTTCTAGATTTAGAGAGATCGGTCAGAAACTTCTTTTTGTACGCATTCAATTTAGAAAAGGCAGCACTGTACGAAGAAGAATATTCAGTTCATCATTCTGTAATCATCAAGTTCTTCAATCAAATCATTTGGTTAGTATTGATTACTTTTACTGTTCTTATTAATTGCATTGTGTTGATTGAATTGGTAGAAACTACATTTCACAATTGGTATCAGAGACTTAGGGGTGAATCATTCTGATTGAGATTGAAATTTTTTACGTGTTCTTGAGAATTTTTTTTTCGGAAAAACCCTAAAATCACTAGGGGTTTTGATTCTGTTGATCATTGTAAGTGATAATTGGATCGAAGGTTAAGGATTCAAAGACGAATCGATTGAATATAAACTTGATTTGATTTTCAAAACACAGAAAAAGATCTAAGGAATTTTCTGAAATTTTGAAAAGTTCAAAAACGGTTACTGTTCTATTGAAAAACTCAGACTTAGATCCATTTTTGCACAAAAGTGTTTAACAAAAAGAGTTTGTATTCAAAAACCTTACCTTCGATTACAATATGAGTGAAATTGGGTAAAATTTGGTTTTAATCTGAATTTCAGACTTGTAAAACCTGAAAATACAAAGAAACTCGAAATATACACATCCTGTGTGTAATTCGAGTTGAGTACCTTAGTAATTCGAGTTGAATACCTTAGTAATTCGAGTTGAATACCTTAGTAATTCGAGTTGAGTACCTTAGTAATTCGAGTTGAATACCTTAGTAATTCGAGTTGAGTACCTTAGTTAATCGAGTTGAGTACATTAGTTAATCGAGTTGCTTATCTTAGGTATTCGAGTTGTGTATAACTAATATTCGAGTTGACGACTTGTGATATTCGAGTTGACAACATTTTGTTAACAAACTCGAATTTAAGAACAACACCATTCGAGTTTCTTATAAGACTATTCGAGTTTCTTATAAGACTATTCGAGTTTCTTATAAGACTATTCGAGTTTCTTATAAGACTCATTCGAGTTTCTTATAAGACTATTCGAGTTTCTTATAAGACATTCGAGTTTCTTATAAGACCCATTCGAGTTGTGCAAGACTCATTCGAGTTTTGACATATACTCATTCGAGTTTTGTCATATACTCATTCGAGTTTTGTCATATACTCATTCGAGTTTTGTTATATACCAAGTTTGATCAAAGGGTCAATCGAGTTTCACTGAAAGAATCAATCGAGTTTGATAAAAGACTCAATCGAGTTTTACCATAAACTCAATCGAGTTTTACATACCATATTCATTCAAGTTTCACTCATAACACAAGAATCATTCAAGTTTGTCACACACATTAATACAAACACAATTCACTGCTTGATTTAAACTGCTTATTGCTACTAACAAGTCATTGTGTTGTAGATTTCAGTACTAATCTGTGTTTCAAGGTGTGATCAAATTTTTCAATCTCATTCGGAGTTCATTTGATCTTGGTCAAAGTTTCCCAACAAACAATCAACATGTCTAAAGATGCACTTGCTATGGGATCAGAAACCAAACCCCCAATCTTATACAGAGGGGAATATGTTCAATGGCGGGAGCGGTTTCTGGAATTTATAAGTTTCCATGATTTGTCTGAAGAAATGCTGAAGTCATTAACTGAAGGACCAGCAATCTTTATGGAAACAATCCCAGGAGTACCGACTGGCAATCCCCCAATACCACCAAGGACTGTTGAGGTAACAAACCTAACAGAGGCACAGAAAAAGAGAAAGTTAGGGGACAAGACTGCAAGAAAGTTATTGTTAATTTCAATCCCCAATGAAATATACACTTGTCTGACAAATACAAAGACTGCTAAGTCCATCTGGGATGAAGTATGCAAAATCATGCGGGGATCAGACAAAGCTGCTACTAATAGGGCTAGAAATAGTCTAATGACTTTTGAGAACTTTAGAGCCCGTGAAGGTGAACTTCTGGAAAACACTTATATCAGATTTGTAAATCTGGTAAGTGAAGTAAAAAGAAACGGAGTGACGAAGTCCAACTTGGACATCAATGTCAAATTTTTAAATGTCCTAAATCCAGAATGGGAAAAATATGCTATGATCATCCAACAAACGAAAGATATAGAGGAGATGGATTTTCATATGCTATTTGAAAACCTCAACAACTACCAAGAAGTTGTTTTGAGGAAAATATCTGGAAAGAAGAAAGCGGAAAAAGAAACTGCTGATCCACTAGCTCTACTGGCGGAGAAAAAGTATAAATACAAGCTCAAAAAGGAGAAAAGAGCGGTAATCAGCAGTACATCATCAGAATCAGAATCATCAGATTCATCTGCAGATTCAGAGATTGAAGAGATGAAAAAACAGATGGCACTGCTTACAAAGGCATTTCAGAAGAAATTTTACAGGAAGCCAACAAACAACAAAATGCGCTACAAAACAGGCTCAAGGAAAGTTGAGAAAAAGGATAAGTATGAGAAGGCTGGAGAAAGTAGTGCACGAAAGTCTGACAAATATGAGAAGTCAGATAAATCAACCAAGAAGGAATCTGAACAGAAATGCTATAACTGTGGAAAACCAGGTCACTATGCCCGGGAATGCAGATCACCAGTAGTCAAAAATTCAGACTACTATACGAGAAAGGCCCTCTTAGCTAAAGAGAAAGAGTCAGGCAAAGCTCTTATGGCGGAGGATGATCATTGGTTACAGTTATCCGAAGATGATGACATTTTGGATGAAGATGCCCATATCTGTTTAAAGTCAGAAATCTTCAATGAATCTGAACTCAGTGAATCAGCTATGATAGCTGAAGATGAGGTGTGGGTTGGACTGACAGATGAAGAGGATGAAGAGCAGAGAGAATCTGATTCTGATGAAGAAGAAGAAAAAGAAGAAGTTGCATTAATGGCATCTGGCCAAAACAAAGCTGAAAATGAGGAGGATTCAGAGTCTGATAACTCAGAGGATTCAGAAGGACAGAGGTAAATTCTATTTCAGATTCTGATATTGACGAATCATGCATATTAGAAGAAAAACTAACTAATATGGCTTTCATGCTTAAAAAGTTTGAAAAATCCTTAAAAGCAGAAAAGAAAAAGGTTCATTCTTTGGAAAACAAACTTCTAAATGAACACAATTTAGTCCTAGATTTTTCCAAAGATAAAGCCTTAGCTTTACGAGCTGTCTCAGACTTACAAGATAAGGAAAAAGAACTTCAAAGCAATATACTCAATTTGAATCACAAAATATCTGATTTACAAGAAAGTCTGCGAATAGCTGAATTAGAAGCCTCAAATTTTTCTGTAAAATATCATGCCATATTTGAAGAAAGAACTAAACTTTATGAGAAAATAAAAAAGATGGAGGATGAATTTATTAAAAGAGGGCAAACAGATCAAACAATATATCTAAATCAACCAAAAGATACAGAGTTTTATAACTCTAAATCTGGTATTGGTTGGGAAAATCCTAAGTATCTGACAAAAGCTATAACAAATTCACCAACATTATATGATGTCAGATACATGAATTTAGGATTAAAAATGACATTCTTGAAAGCATCTGAAGAAGTAGAATCCAGTGAAGAAATCAAAAGGTCAAGATCAGACAAAATGCAAAATTATGTTGACTATACAAAGATAAATGAAATCAGCAACATTGTTGATACTAAAGAAGAGTATATTCAAACTTATTCTGAAAAGGATTTGTCTGAATTACCAACTCAGTCTCAAAAACTATATTTACCAAATTCAATTTTAGAACAGATAAATTCTGATTTAGAATTGAAAATTAAAAGTTTTGAGACAGAGAATGGAACACTCAAGTCTGAATTACTAAAAATAGAACAAAAGTTGCAAGATAAGGCTAAAAATATAAATGTGTCTGATCCACATTCATCTATTTCTCTGGATTCTATAAATTCAGAAAAAGAATTTGATCTGTTCATGCACTCTGATGTTAATTCATTAGATCAAAGATTTGGTAAAATTGGTGAATTTATCAAACCTTTGACTAACAAACTATCAACTGGTAATAAAGAATCTGTTAAAATTCTGCAAAGAAAGACTACAGACTCTTTAAAACCATCTGAATATTCACCATCAGTGCAACAAAAGAAGGAGAAAACAAAACTGTTTGTTAAGTCTCCTAGTTTTGAAAAGGGTGAATCATCCTCATCAACGAACTCCTTTGCACGTACAGTCAAATCTTCAACAGGTATGAAAAGGTTACAGAAAAAACAAGCATCTAAATCTTCTAATTCTCAAACTTCTTTTATGTCAGATAACGTTGTGAACGGGTCGAGAAAACAAGTGTGGCGAAAGAAGCAAAGAGAAGAGAAAAACAAGATTATAAAACAAGAATGGCGCGTGAAAGAAAAAATTGTTACAGATAGAAACAGCAAAATTGAACATTCTGTCTGTAATAATGATAAAATTGTTAATAATTCTTGTATTAAGTTTTCAAGATCGAAATTAATTGCTTTGAATTCTTATGTTTGTAAGTCTGAAACTGTGAAACATAATAAGCTTGTATGGCAACCAAAGAAAAAGGACCCATTGTATGAACAGCAAAAGGATCCACAGATAAAAATTTCAAAAACAATTCCACCGAGAATTGTACAAAAGTGGATACCCAAAAGAACAATTCAAAAATGGGTACCTAAAATAAATTCAAACGATAAGCCTAAAGCCATATCAGTTAGAAAAACAAATGATACTATGCATGTTTTACCTAAAACTAAAGTACCCAACTACAAGTGGGTACCTCATGTGCTATTACGTTTTATAGGTAAACCATGTCTGGTACCTTGATTCGGGATGCTCCAAACACATGACCGGACAACGAGACACACTCACGGACTTTGTAGAAAAGTTCTGTGGGACGGTAAGATTTGGAAACGATCAGTTTTGTCCGATCAAGGGATACGGAAGTCTGAAGTATGACAAAATCACAATCCAAAAGGTCTTTTATGTTGACGGTCTTGGTCATAACCTATTCAGTATTGGACAACTGTGTGATAAGGGGTTAGAAGTCAACTTCAAAGCCAATCGGTGCAGCATCAGATCAGCACAAGGAAAAGAAATTCTAGCAGGAACCAGGAAAACAAATCTATACTCCATTGATTTAGCCTCGATCAATCTGAAGAAAGATGTCTGCTTATTGTCAAAAGCAACATCTAAAACAGCATGGCTGTGGCATCGTCGCCTTTCACATCTAAATTTCAATGAACTGACCAACCTAGCAAAAGGAGGGTTAGTTAAAGGGCTGCCGGCGCTTAAATTTCAAAAAGAGCAACTATGCGCGGCATGTGAAAAAGGAAAGATGACAAAAGCCACACACAAATCCAAAACAGCACACTCATCCACAAGAGCATTAGAGTTACTGCATATGGATTTGTGTGGACCGATGAGAGTACAAAGTATAAATAAGAAAAGATATGTATTGGTGATAGTTGATGACTACTCACGATACACATGGGTGTTTTTCCTGAAATCCAAATCAGATGCAACCGAATCTATCATCGACTTCATCCGAAAAATACAAGTAAAGTTGCAACTCACCATCCAGACAATTCGCTCAGACAATGGAACAGAGTTCAAGAACAAATCATTGGACTCGTTCTTAAATTCAGTTGGAATTACACATCAATTCTCAGCTGCTCGGACTCCACAACAAAACGGTGTCGTTGAAAGAAGAAATCGGACACTAGTGGAAGCAGCTAGGACGATGTTGGCCTATTCCAATTTACCATTGTTCTTGTGGGCAGAAGCGGTTGCAACAGCATGTTTCACACAAAACCGTTCAATAATAAATAAAAGATTCGGAAAGACTCCGTATGAGCTAATCAATAAACGAATACCTAATGTTAAATTTTTCCATGTCTTTGGTTGCAGATGCTTTATATTGAATGATAAAGACAATCTGGGAAAGTTTAATCAAAAGGCAGATGAAGTGTGAAGACCACCCCTTACGGGGCAGTTCTCACCAGTCTAGGTCCCACATCATGCAATACGATATCAATCAAACTAAGATAGAGTAATTATAATGCGGAAAATTAAATTACAGTACAAGCTATTAAGATTTAAGTTTAATACAGATTAAGTTTTTAAATTAAACTTATAAAGGGCACAAGTCTAATCTAATTCATGTCATCATATTATCAAAATAAATCTACCCAGATCACCACAATATCATCATCCAATTAGTACCAAAACGAGATCGTTGAGTAGAGGTCTATGATACTTCTGTCTTGATCGTGTAAGACCTAAGAACTAGGTCCGGCAGGTGACTTTCCTTTGCTTTTTCCTGTAAAATATTAAAGCAACATCTGTAAGCAAAGCTTAGTGAGTTTATAGATTTTCAATATTAACATGCGTGTCAAGCGGAGTCATAATTCTAAGCGTGATAAGTCTTGGCTGCCGCTACAGCCCTCATCATGATTGAGATATAGTATCTTAAGATCGGATGATGTTCAAACCACACTCACGCTTATATCGTGGGGATCAGCCACATACTGGGCTAGCTACCAGTAGGTCAACATGGCCGAACATCGGAGGTCATTACCAAGTTCGTGAGAACTGGTGGAATAGCCGGGTCTAGAACAATAGACCATAAGGGCTAGTCAAGCTGAATAAATCTTATCAAATCTGATCAATGTAGTAAGCATAAGTCTTAGAAGTCATGATATCAATGAATCATAAAGCAAAGTCTGAAGTGCTAATAAATGCAATATGAAATGATAAGCAATTAGCTATCATGATTCACTGGGCAACACCCATCCATGGTGTGCACAGGTCTCAATCCAGCTGATAAATGAGTGTCAAATAAAGTAACAGCATCAATATATCTCAAACGGATCTTTGCATGTTCAATTCGAATATCTATAACTCACAGTGTTGGGTCTTGGTCAAACAGATATATGAATCTGCCACCTGAGTTATCTCAGGATTTTGTCTTCCTGTTCTGTCAAATCAAGTCTCTGACCCGCTTTAAATCTTTTAAAATCTTTGTCTAAATGTTCAGAATTTCACTGAACCTGTCCAGAATTATCATATCATATCATATTAATATCATATCATTATTATCATTTCTTTAGTCGTTAAAATATTTATTTTATCTGATTCTGATAACTTGCTCGAAACAAAAATTCAGTTTCAAATTAAAAGTAACAGATTCGAATATCATAGATTCGAAGAGGGCTCATTCGAATCTAATGATTAGATTCGAAGCTTATACACATTCGAGACAATGAGGTTAGATTCGATACTAGCATGCATATAGATTCGAATTTAAGGCTTAGACTCGATGCATATTTCTAGATTCGAACACATAGATTCGAATCATACATAGTCTCGAATCTAAGTGACTAGATTCGAACCATACACAACTTTCGAATCTATATAGGTATTTTCGAATTTAACACCATTTCGAGTCTGATCTATGCATTTTCGAATCTGATCATAACATCCTCGAATCTGATCATATTTGAAATTCTAAAACATGAATTTCTAAAGCATATTTCACAAATATGATCAATATTAAACCTATACTCGATTATATTATACTTATTCTAGTTAAACTTCATAGAAATAACTTTAGATTTCATAAAATTAATAGATTCGAAAAATACCAAATATATATATAAAACGTAAAACTATAAAATCTTACCTCAATTCGTATGAACTCAAGCAGAAATTAGTATATTCGTGTAGTATTCGCCGAGATCTTCCTAACGGTATATTTATCTCAATGATCGGACGGTCGGTTTAGGAGAATTCTTAGAGAGAAGTTAGAGAGAGAAACTAGAGAGAGAGTTTAGAGAGAGAGAGCTAGAGAGAGAGAGTCGAATCTGATCTTTTGAGGTTGATTCTCGTTTATATACGTCATCTAGTTATGTTTGCTAGCTAACTCACTTTCATTTTTGTATATTATATCTCTTTTTATTTAGTTTTCTTTAATAATTAATTAATTCATAAATTAAATATTTATATAATTTAATTAATATTTCATTATTAATTAAATTATAATTCAAATAATTCAACATTATTACATTATCGGTTCAAAATATTACTGAATTTATGACTAGATCAAAATTAGGTTGTTACAGAATGGGCTCCACCACGCACAAACTTCGTCCCCGAAGTTAGCTAGATTCGAACAGACCGGGATATGTAGCTTTCATAACATCTCTCGATTCCCAAGACTGATGCGAACCTTTGTGGTGTTTCCACTGGACGAGCACCATCTGTATCTCTTTATTCCGAAGCTTTTTGGTCTTCGAGTCCAGAATACGTTCTGGCTCTTCAACCACGCGAAGCTTCTCATCAATCTGCAAGTTAACATGTGGTATCTGAACTTCCCTTTCATCAGCTAAACTCTTTCTCAGATGACTGACATGAAATACAGGATGTATTCCCACTAAGTCAGCCGGTAGTTCAAGACGATAAGATTGATTTCCAATCTTTTCCACAATCTTGAACGGACCGATAAATCTTGGAGTTAGCTTGTTTCTTTTAATGAACCGCACCACATTCTTCATTGGGGATACTTTCAGCATCACCCAATCGTTAACTGCAAAACTGATTGATCTATGCCGATTGTCATAATACGACTTCTGCCTGCTCTGAGCTTCAAGAATATTTCTTCTAACAAGTTGAATCTTTTCGTGTGTCAACTGTAGAAGGGCAGGTCCTGCTATTGGCGATTCGCCTGTTTCACGCCAACAGGTAGGAGTTCTGCATTTTCTTCCGTATAGAGCCTCAAAAGGAGCCATCTTGATCGTTGAATGATAACTGTTATTATATGAGAATTCGACCAACGGCAAGTGGTCATCCCAGTTACCACCTAGATCAAGAATGCAGGCACGAAGCATATCTTCTAGAGTTAAGATAGTACGCTCACTCTGGCCATCTGCATTTGGATGATAAGCAGTACTCATAGAAATCCGAGTACCCATCCCTTCTTGTAATGCTTGCCAGAATCTGGATGTGAAGCGACTATCTCGATCAGAAACGATAGACTTCGGCACACCGTGACGAGAAATAATTTCAGAGATATACAGCTGCGCCAATCTATCGAGAGAATATGTTTCTTTCATCGGAATGAAATGTGCTGATTTCGTTAATCGGTCAACGACTACCCAGATGGAGTCGTGCTGTCTTTTGGTCTTTGGCAGCTTCGTAATGAAGTCCATTGTTATATGCTCCCACTTCCATTCAGGAACTGGCAGTGGTTGCATATCCCCGAAGGGTTTCTGATGTTCTGCCTTAACCATCTGACATACTCTGCAGCTTTCAACACATTTTCCAATGTCCTTCTTCATTCCTGGCCACCAGTAATCAGCTTTCAGATCAAAATACATCTTTGAGCTGCCAGGATGAATGGATAACTTGGACTGATGAGCTTCGGACAGAAGAGTGTTACGAATAGAACCATATTTAGGAACCCAGATTCGGTTTCCCTTGAGACAGTGAAGTCTCAAATGGTTCAGAGTTAGAAATTGTAATTGCCCTTTAAGATTTTCAGAATCTATGTTCTCTTCTTTCAGCGCTTCAGTTTGAGCAGCTCGAATATCTTCAATAAGATCAGAAGAGAATATAACTGGAGTTAGGGCATAACAGCACTTTTCTGGATATACTTTTCTACTCAATGCATCAGCGACAACATTTGCTTTGCCGGGATGATATAAGATCTCGCAGTCATAATCCTTGATAAGCTCCAAGGATCGACGCTGTTTCATATTCAGATCTTTTTGAGTGAAAAGGTATTTGAGACTCTTATGATCGGTGTAGAGCTGACACCGAGTCCCATATAGATAGTGACGCCAGATCTTCAGTGCAAAGGTAACAGCAGCCAACTCAAGATCATGAGTTGGTGCACTTTTCTCGTAGTCTTTCAATTGCCTTGAAGCATAGGCAATGACTTTTCCCCTTTGCATTAGAACACATCCTAAGCCAGTACCAGATGCGTCGCTGTAAACGACAAAATCATCATTGCCTTCTGGCAAGGCTAGGATCGGCGCTTGAATCAACTTTTGCTTCAGAATATCGAATGCCTCTTGCTGTTTATCGGTCCAAACGAAAGGAGTATTCTTTCGTGTTAGCATTGTAAGCGGTACAGCAATCTTTGAGAAGTCCTTTATGAATCGCCGATAATAACCGGCCAATCCAAGGAAACTTCGTATTTCTGAGGCATTACGAGGCGTTTGCCATTTCTGAACGGCCTCGACTTTCGAAGGATCAACAGAAATTCCTTCGCCAGAAACAACATGGCCAAGGAACTGGATCTATAAGAATCAAGATAGAAATTCAAATTCTGAGGTGAATCAAAGAATAGTTAAGGAAACAGCTCAAGACGTATATATATTAGAGATTATACCTGTCTGAGCCAGAATTCGCACTTAGAAAACTTTGCATAGAGTCTTTCTCTTCTTAATAACTCTAGCAATTGCCGCAGATGAATAGAATGATCAGCCTCCGTTTTGGAGTAAATCAGAATATCGTCTATGAATACGATAACTGATTTATCCAACATGGGTCTGCACACGCGATTCATGAGATCCATGAATGCCGCTGGTGCATTTGTCAAGCCGAACGGCATCACGAGAAATTCGTAATGACCGTATCTTGTACGGAAAGCTGTCTTTCGAACATCTTCTTCTCTGACTTTTAATTGATGATACCCAGAACGAAGATCGATTTTCGAAAAATAGCTGGCTCCTTGTAGCTGATCAAACAGATCATCAATTCTGGGCAGAGGATACTTATTCTTTATTGTAACCTTGTTCAACTCGCGGTAGTCGATGCACATACGGAAGGTTCCGTCTTTCTTTTTGACAAATAAAACTGGTGCACCCCACGGAGAAGAACTCGGTCGGATAAACCCCTTTTCCAACAGCTCTTGCAGTTGTTTTGACATTTCCTGCATTTCTGCAGGTGCAAGTCTGTATGGAGCTTTTGCGATAGGAGCCGCACCAGGAACCAAGTCAATACTGAATTCGACTTGTCGTTCCGGTGGCACTCCGGAAATATCGTCAGGAAATACGTCTGGGAACTCACAGACGATAGGAATATCGGATAAAGGTTTCTTTTCAGGACTGGACTCAGATAGAGCATAACAAAGGTAGGATTCGTGACCTTTAGACAAGTATTTGTGAGCTTTTTCTACAGATATAAAGCAATGCGCACCTTTCCGCTTCTCGCCCTTGATCTCAAGTACTCGGCCGTCTGAAGATTTGATTCTGATTACTCGTCGGTTGCAGATAATTGTGGCCTCGTTGTTCATTAGCCAATCCATACCGATGATGACATCAAATTCTTTTAAAGGAATCGGGATGAGGTCGAGATTGAATACAATATTATCTACGAGTAGTGTGCAGTTTCGATATACAAAATCAGCCATAACATAGCTGTTACTGGCTGTCTCAATGTCAAGTATAAAAGGAAGCTTCGATGGGGACTTAGATAATCTTGATGCAAAAGAAGTCGATATAAAGGAACGACTTGCGCCAGAATCAAATAATACGCGAGCAGGTATCGTATTTAACAGAAACGTACCGGTGACTACGTCAGGTGTTTCTCTCGCCTCTTCAGCCGTTATTTGGAACGCACGTGTCTTTGCAGTTGGTGTTGCAGCAGAACTTTTAACTGTCGACCCTCCAGCTGATGACTGTGGCTGATAACGTGGTCCGCTACGACATTGATACATGAAGTGCCCTCTCTTACCGCATTTCGCACATCCACGTCCCTGCTGTGGACATTCTTCACTACTATGACCGATCATGTTGCATGCGAAGCAAGTAACGTCATCCGGATTACATAGTCCCATGTGAGACTTTCTGCATCTCTTGCAGAATCGTGGCTCGTTTGTCAGTGAGTAGGCTTGCGCTTTCGGTTGTGAACTATGCTGATAGGATTGCTGAGACTGAGATTTATTTGATTTAAAGAATCTGCCAAATCGCTGTTTCTTTGGAGGAGACGGATTCATCGGGTTAGTAGACGGAGCGTATAGCTGATCACCGTACTCTAAGTAACCTCGCTCAATTTGTCTAGCCGCTTCTACCATTTCCAAATAACTCTTGTATTTGATCGCGCTCATGGGATGTCTGTATCTAGGATTGAGTCCTACACGAAATCTATTCATCTTTCTCTCCTCAGTAGCTACCTGATAGGAAGAGTATCCGCATAGTCTTGAAAACTCGTGTTCGTATTCATCAACAGTCTTCGTTCCCTGAGTCAACTGCATCAACTGTACCTCCATCTTATCTTGTTGGTCAATCGGGCAGTACTTTGCATTGAACATTTCAAGAAATTGTTCCCATTCTAGAGTCTGAATCACCTCCTCACCATAGATACTTCGCTGGGTTTTCCACCAGGCTCGGGCAGCTCCCACAAATAGTGCAGACGCATAGCTTACTTTCTTCGAATCTAGACAATCAGAAATCCTGAAGATTTCTTCAGTGTGACTAATCCAATCCATCGCCTGGATCGGATTCACTGTACCCTCAAAGTTAAGGGCACCGCTCGCTTTGAAGTCCTTGAACTTACAGCCTTTAGGCTGAGCTATTTGGGTTTCTGGATTTGAATTATCAGAATCAGATTCTTCATTCTGGACCTGCTTATCTTTTCGCTTATTTTTCTTATCATTACGTCTTTTAGCTTCGGCCTCATCTCTGGCCTGAAACTGTTCTTGCATAATCTTATTCTGTTGTTCTGAGTGTTGTGCTAGTAATTGTTGCATCATCTCAAACATTTGTTGTGGGGTCATGTTGCTTGGTATGTCACCTGATCCTGATCCTGACATCTTTTACTGAAAATTAAAATCAATTAACTATCAGTTTATAGACTTAGATCTATGTACCCTTTTTCCCATCCTAATAGTCTGTACATCCTATCTCAGTTCAAACCACCTAAATGATTGATACATATGTATTGCTTCAGTTTGAGATCAAGTATACTTACGTAATACTTGATTCACTCAAACTAGTGCTCTGATACCATCCTGTGAAGACCACCCCTTACGGGGCAGTTCTCACCAGTCTAGGTCCCACATCATGCAATACGATATCAATCAAACTAAGATAGAGTAATTATAATGCGGAAAATTAAATTACAGTACAAGCTATTAAGATTTAAGTTTAATACAGTTACGGTTTTCAAATTAAACTTATAAAGGGCACAAGTCTAATCTAATTCATGTCATCATATTATCAAAATAAATCTACCCAGATCACCACAATATCATCATCCAATTAGTACCAAAACGAGATCGTTGAGTAGAGGTCTATGATACTTCTGTCTTGATCGTGTAAGACCTAAGAACTAGGTCCGGCAGGTGACTTTCCTTTGCTTTTTCCTGTAAAATATTAAAGCAACATCTGTAAGCAAAGCTTAGTGAGTTTATAGATTTTCAATATTAACATGCGTGTCAAGCGGAGTCATAATTTTAAGCGTGATAAGTCTTGGCTGCCGCTACAGCCCTCATCATGATTGAGATATAGTATCTTAAGATCGGATGATGTTCAAACCACACTCACGCTTATATCATGGGGATCAGCCACATACTGGGCTAGCTACCAGTAGGTCAACATGACCGAACATCGGAAGTCATTACCAAGTTCGTGAGAACTGGTGGAATAGCCGGGTCTAGAACAATAGACCATAAGGGCTAGTCAAGCTGAATAAATCTTATCAAATCTGATCAATGTAGTAAGCATAAGTCTTAGAAGTCATGATATCAATGAATCATAAAGCAAAGTCTGAAGTGCTAATAAATGCAATATGAAATGATAAGCAATTAGCTATCATGATTCACTGGGCAACACCCATCCATGGTGTGCACAGGTCTCAATCCAGCTGATAAATGAGTGTCAAATAAAGTAACAGCATCAATATATCTCAAACGGATCTTTGCATGTTCAATTCGAATATCTATAACTCACAGTGTTGGGTCTTGGTTAAACAGATATATGAATCTGCCACCTGAGTTATCTCAGGATTTTGTCTTCCTGTTCTGTCAAATCAAGTCTCTGACCCGCTTTAAATCTTTTAAAATCTTTGTCTAAATGTTCAGAATTTCACTGAACCTGTCCAGAATTATCATATCATATCATATTAATATCATATCATTATTATCATTTCTTTAGTCGTTAAAATATTTATTTTATCTGATTCTGATAACTTGCTCGAAACAAAAATTCAGTTTCAAATTAAAAGTAACAGATTCGAATATCATAGATTCGAAGAGGGCTCATTCGAATCTAATGATTAGATTCGAAGCTTATACACATTCGAGACAATGAGGTTAGATTCGATACTAGCATGCATATAGATTCGAATTTAAGGCTTAGACTCGATGCATATTTCTAGATTCGAACACATAGATTCGAATCATACATAGTCTCGAATCTAAGTGACTAGATTCGAACCATACACAACTTTCGAATCTATATAGGTATTTTCGAATTTAACACCATTTCGAGTCTGATCTATGCATTTTCGAATCTGATCATAACATCCTCGAATCTGATCATATTTGAAATTCTAAAACATGAATTTCTAAAGCATATTTCACAAATATGATCAATATTAAACCTATACTCGATTATATTATACTTATTCTAGTTAAACTTCATAGAAATAACTTTAGATTTCATAAAATTAATAGATTCGAAAAATACCAAATATATATATAAAACGTAAAACTATAAAATCTTACCTCAATTCGTATGAACTCAAGCAGAAATTAGTATATTCGTGTAGTATTCGCCGAGATCTTCCTAACGGTATATTTATCTCAATGATCGGACGGTCGGTTTAGGAGAATTCTTAGAGAGAAGTTAGAGAGAGAAACTAGAGAGAGAGTTTAGAGAGAGAGAGCTAGAGAGAGAGAGTCGAATCTGATCTTTTGAGGTTGATTCTCGTTTATATACGTCATCTAGTTATGTTTGCTAGCTAACTCACTTTCATTTTTGTATATTATATCTCTTTTTATTTAGTTTTCTTTAATAATTAATTAATTCATAAATTAAATATTTATATAATTTAATTAATATTTCATTATTAATTAAATTATAATTCAAATAATTCAACATTATTACATTATCGGTTCAAAATATTACTGAATTTATGACTAGATCAAAATTAGGTTGTTACATGAAGGAATTTTCATCGGGTATTCAAAGGAGTCGGTTGCTTTCCGAATATACAACAAGAGAACCAAGATAGTCAACGAGAGCGTAAATGTTAAATTTGACGAAGGAATAGTGATGGCTTCTGAACACACCAGTTCAGAACCCGGACCTAACATGCAGACTTCATTGGAGTCAAATAAACAAAATGCTGAACAAAATGAATTAAATAAGTTGTTTGAGAACTTTTATGATGATTATTTTGAAACTCCCAAATCTAATGTTCAAAGTTTGGTGCCTGACAGGATCACTGAAGATCCAGTCGTAGTTTCAGATCTCTCTCAACAACAAAGTTCAGAAGAAACTGGAGAAGCTTCAACAGCAAAGGTGCAGTCAACTACTGAGACTGTACAACCATTTGAACCTCCACATACTTCTGAAACCCCTATTACTTCAGAACAGTCAGAAGCTCCTACCTCCGATGTTCCACCTACAACATCTGTAACAACTCCCGAACCATATTTCGATTCCAATCCCAACCAAGACCCAATAGAACCGTTTCCACATACAGTTAAGTGGACAAGAAATCACCCAATAGAGAATATCATTGGTGATCCATCTTCATCAGTCCAAACCAGAAGGGCTACAATAAATGAATGCTTATTTTCAAATTTTTTAAGTAAGATTGAGCCTAAAAATGTAAAAGAAGCCCTTCTGGATGCTGACTGGATTGTGGCGATGCAAGAGGAACTCAACCAGTTCGAACGGTTAAAGGTCTGGAGACTTGTTGAGCGACCAAAAGACAAATCTATAATTGGCACGAAATGGATATTCAAGAACAAGAAAGATGAACACGGTGTCATTATTAGGAATAAAGCTCGTCTCGTGGCCAAAGGATACAGTCAACAAGAAGGAATTGATTATGATGAAACATTCGCACCAGTTGCACGCATTGAAGCTATAAGGATGTTTTTAGCTTTTGCCGCACACAAAAATTTTACAGTATATCAAATGGATGTCAAAACTGCGTTTTTAAACGGGGAGCTAACAGATGAAGTATATACATATCAGCCCGAAGGGTTTACTGATCCTTCGAAACCTGATCATGTATATATTTTGGATAAGTCACTGTATGGCCTTAAACAAGCACCTCGTGCTTGGTATGATGCACTTTCAACATATCTGTTGAAATGTGGATTTACAAAAGGTGCAGTTGACACAACCCTGTTTATAAAACGTCAGGGGCCAGATATCATAGTAATACAGATATATGTAGATGATATAATATTTGGGTCTACAAATCCAGAATTTTGTAAGAAATTCGCATTTTTAATGTCCCAGAAATTTGAAATGAGCATGATGGGGGAAATAAATTTTTTCTTAGGTTTACAAGTAAAACAATTGACTGATGGTATTTTTATCAATCAGTCAAAATATATCCAAGACATGTTAAAGAAATTTAACATGGTCAATAGTACTCCTATGAAAACTCCCATGGCTCCGGATTCAAAATCAAAACTCGATGCGGACATCTCAGGGAAACCTGTAGATGTAACCCATTATCGAGGTATAATTGGGTCATTAATGTATTTAACAGCCAGTAGACCAGATATTATGTTTGCTACATGTGTTTGTGCTAGATATCAGGCAAATCCAAAAGAATCACACTTAACTGCTGCAAAACGAATTTTAAGATATCTCAAAGGTACTCCAAATCTTGGTTTGTGGTACCCTAGGGAGTCTTCATTTCATCTAACTGCTTTTTCTGACGCTGATCACGCAGGTGATAAGATGGACAGAAAAAGTACGTCAGGAGCAGTACAATTCTTAGGTGATAAACCCGTATGTTGGTCATCCAAGAAACAACACTGTGTTTCATTGTCAACAGCTGAATCAGAGTACGTGGCTGTATCTTCTTGTTGTTCTCAAGTGTTGTGGATGAAAAGCCAACTACGTGATTATGGGTTTACACCAACGAAGATTCCAATATACTGTGATTCTCAGAGTGCAATCGCTATTGCATCAAATCCGGTGCAACATTCAAAAACGAAACACATCGACATTCGGTATCATTTCATTAAAGATCATGTAGAAAATGGAAATATAGAATTATATTTTGTACCTACTGAATATCAACTAGCTGATTTGTTTACCAAAGCGTTAGATGAAAAACGGTTTAATTTTTTGGTATACAAATTAGGTATGTTGAATCGTTAAGATTTAATAATTCAGTAGTTTCAAAATTTTAATTTTAAAATTTTCATTGGTTACGTGATTTTTTTTCTGATGTTAAATTCTTGATTCATAGAAAGTTTATATACTTGAGAATTTAACGAGATCTGGAATGTCATGTGCAGGGGGAGCAGAAAAGCATTTTATCTGATTTTGCATAAATCTGATAACAATTATCTGTTATTTTGTAGGGGGAGCAGATGTGCAAAATGAAATCTTAAGTTGAGGGGGAGCAACTTTCAGAAATTCAAGGGGGAGCAAATGCATTTTGTTAATACTTTTAATTTTTTTTTTGTGTGTGTTTTTCATTTATTTTGTGATGTGTATGTGAAATTTTTTTTCTCTTTCAAGTATAAATTTTTTTTAGTTCATTTTAAATTTTTTTTTGAGCTGATAAATTTTTTTTAATTTTTTTTTAATTCAAATTTTTGTTTTAGTCACAATTTTTTGAAAGATGGGTATGTGGGCTAATGTGGTTTAGAAGATGGGCCGAATGTTAAAATTAAAAAAAAAAATTTAAAGTGTTTGGGCCGGGTAAAATTGCATTATAAATTTGAAATTTCAAATTCAAATTTTTTTTTTTTCCGGAATATTCAAACTCCATCTTCTCCACAAAGCTTCCTTCATCTCAAAGAAACCCAAGAACCCATAACCGACGATTATATTTCATAAAAATTGTGAGTAAAACTATGTTTGTCTTTATTATTTCAGTTTATATGTACATTGTTTCATTGTATATGTTCAGTGTGAGTTTATATGTTCGTATTTTGTGTTTGTTTGTGTTATTGAACGTTAATGGAGAATCCTAATATTTGTTCATGAAGTTCAAATTAAATGTGTGATGAGGTTCGTATTGGTATTATGACTATGAATCTGAAATTTCATAAGTCATTTTTACATCACACAAACAGAATCCATGATTTTCTAATGAAACAGTTTCGAGTTCTTGAAAAGTCTGAAATTTGAATTTTTAACAGCTTTAAAGTTGTTTTTGTTCAAAGTTCAGTAAAACAAATGTGTTTAAAACACATTTTCGAGGGGGGTACAAGTTTTAAAACACTGATAAACAATCCTGAACTTAAATTCATAAAATTCAGTGTGTTTTAGACTTGTAGGAATATAAACAGACATTTCTCGAATAAAAGGTCATTCGAGTTGCATATGTAAGTCATTCGAGTTGCATATGTAAGTCATTCGAGTTGCATATGTAAGTCATTCGAGTTGTATGACAGAGTCATTCGAGTTGCCTATATGTGTCATTCGAGTTTTATCTGAGAGTAATTCGAGTTTCATCATGACTTACACATTATATTCGAGAAACATTTATGTTTCATGCGAGTTGACAAGTGTGTAACACTTAGAAAATTTTCAGAAATAAGTGCTTTACAGCTTATTCGAGTTTAGGACATCTATCATTCGAGTTGTACATGTCTTCATTCGAGAAACTTCAAGACTCATTCGAGTTGAGTCAAACTTTATTCGAGTTGTATATAGATTGATTCGAGTTTCATAGACTCATCATTCGAGTTTTACAGAGACTTAGTCGAGTTTCATGAATGTATCATTCGAGTTGGGTGTAGACTTATTCGAGTTGTTTCATATGTCACCCGAGGTTGTTAAAGTGTCATTCGAGAAAAGTATAGGTTCATTCGAGATTCATCAGAAAACTTTTCTAAGTATAATATTTTAAAGTTTTAAGAAAAATGTCACATTTTTTAAGAAATTGTTATAAATTTGTGTTTTTCTAACATTGGTCTCTAAACGATTGACTTTGGAGTCCTCTCAATAATTTTCAATTATTGTCAGGAATCCCGATGCTTTAAACAGAAAATCACAAGTTTTTGCAATTTCTGATAAAATGTTACAACTTTTTCTACATTTTGAAAGTTGTCCTTTGTATACTTGGAAAGCCTAACATGAATTTTATTTTTACAGGTATTCAAATGGCATCTCCTGTACAATCCCAAAATTCTAATTCCTCTGATGCTCAATCATCATCAAATCATACCCTAGTCTCTACCCCAGTCAGATCAACCTCTGTAGCCCGTTCTTCACAAACCCAAATTATTCCTGATAATCAACTTGTCAAGCCAAAACATTGTCTTCCTTTCAGGGACAATAACCACCGTTTAGATCCCAAAGTTATAAAAGTAAGCCATCCGATCATTGTGGACATTCTAAAAGGCCATCCTCTTGGTTATCTGCTTCAGTATAAGCCGTCTATTCCACAAGTGTACTTACAACAATTTTGGCATACTGTCAAATTTGTTCCTGCCGATGGTAATCACCATTTCAAAGTGACGATTGATCAATTCAAGACGAAGATCACTCTTGCAAGGCTTCGTCACAATTTATTTCTTCCACGCCGAATAGACACTGTGAACTTTCCAGAATTAGCAGATTTTGAGGATTTTGTTTCTGATGAAGAGCTTGTTCATGATTTGATCTGTCTAGGCTACTCAAAGCCACTTCCGAAGAGCTCCAAATTTCACAGAAATGGATTAAATGGTGAATGGTACACACTGTTTGGTATCATTAATCGTTGCATGACTTCAAAGCATACTGGGATTGACCGATGCAGCATCCATTGCCTGAGAATATTTCATGGGATTGCATTCAACAAACACTATGACTTTGCTCAGTGTATCCGGGAAGATCTAAAGGAGATTGTACTTGCTAAAACCACAAACAGAGCAAGGAAATTCGTTCCACTTCAAAGATTTATTCAAATTCTAATCCGAGGGATCTTAAGGGCTAATGAAAATATTCCAAAGAGAGCCAATTCTCAAAGATGCCCAGACTATGTTATGATGAGTTTACATGAAGTGCCAGACTCTCCGAATGCCAACATAATGCCAATCCCAGAGTCATTACTCAAATATGCTGATCAAGAGAGTGAAAATGTGAAGTTGTATCGAATAGATCATGCTCCGATAGAGACCCAAGAACCGGGTTCTCTTAGCCCAGGAGCTTTAAGGATTGAGGAATCTCAGCAAGGGGCTGAAGTTCAGGTTGCCCAGTCTGTGAGTGAGGGAGTAGGAAGTGTGAGGGGTGGTGAGGAAGAAGCAACAAAGTCAGATTCTGAGAGGACATTATCTGATATTCAAGAAGAAGAGGGAGAAGGAGCTGATGATGATGATGATAATGATGATGATGGAGGTGATCATCATGAGGGAGGAGGTTTGATGATCGATATAGTACAGATAGCTGAACAGAGTGTGAGGGAGGTCCTAAGCCCAGAAAGCCGGGACATAGCTACATCTGCTGTTAGCTCTCCTATGAGAGTTAGCATTGAACAAGTCAGTATCCCACTGACGACTGCACACCCTCCTATCCACTCAATCTTCTCCCAACAGGAGATTGTTTCATTTGATCACCGGGATGAAACACACGATCTATCCGAAAGTCAATTGGACTTGATGGATATTGAAACAAGTGCACAATTGCCCGTGTGTACGCCTTCATTTGAATCACAAAGTCTAGATCCTATACACTTTAGGACACTTGAGTCAACTTCATTCGTTGAAGTAAGTGTGGCTGAACTTAGTGTTCCCACCGGAACACCCTTAGTAACGGAAGCATTTGTTGCTCCGTCACTTGAAGAGGGTGGAAGTCCAGTCAGAGAAACGCCAATACCAACTCTGAGCACTGGCCACACAGAAGTTCTTTTTACAAGTTCGACTGTTGTGTCAACTGGAAGTCTACGTGACCCAGTGGTGAGTTTATCCCCTTTTGTTACAGAGTCAACTTTGACAAGTGCACTGAATGCAGCTGTATCTGGTGTCAATTTGCATGTCTCTAATCAGTTAGCGGAAGTAATGGCTCAAATGACAAATATTCAGAAATTTTTAAAGGGAAAAGATGTTGCAGAGGAGTCTGTCAAGCAAAATGACTCAAAGCAAGCTATTGAGGAGTTGAAGGAAGAATTGAAGGATTTTGTTTTTGAGCAGTTTGATGAGATGCGAGAACGTATGATCAGCCTGGAAAATACTGTGGTAACTGCGTTGGGTAATCTTTCTGAACGAGTAGCTGCAGTAGAAGAGACCTGCAAGGCTCAAGCTTCCTCATCAAAGAGAAAACATGATGAGCATGACGAAGACTCCGATGATGCTCCTCATGAGGGGGAGAAGAGGAGAAAGCTTGATCAACCGACGCCGGGGATTTTAATGCTGACATATCCAGAGCAGGAGCCAGAAACTCAAGGGAAAGAAGCCGGAGGATCTAAACAGTCAGCTGGTGAACAGAGAGAGCTGGGATTGATTCTTTATGAAGATGTTCCAGTTCCTTTGAACACTCAGCCTGATATCTATCAGTTTGTTGAATATATTGATTCTGAGGAAGATGTACAAGAAAAAGAGAAGGAGCTGAGTATTCTAGAGATAGGAGAAAGAAGAGAAGAGTATATTGAATTGTCTGAAGATGATGACATAATTGCATTAACTGATGTTGACTTTAGAGCTGAAAGAATAGAAGAAGAGGAGGTGTTAGTTGAAGAAATCATGAAAGATGTTGAATCAACACCAACGGTTGAAAAGCCTGAGGTAGTTGTACAGATTAAGGAAGAATTTGAGGAGTTCCCTGTTGAGAGCAGTATCGCTCAAGAAACAGTTGTCTTAAATGAAGTGGAAGTGATGGACAGATTCTTTAATGAATTTGTACTTGCTGATGAGTCAAAGAAGCAACACAGATTAAGATTTCAAGCACAACAAGTGGTGCAGAGAGAAATTCAAGATATGTTGACTTTGTTGAATAAAGATGAGTTAAGTAAGAAAAAGGTGAAAAAGCTTGAACTACCAGAGAACAGGTCTGTTGAGTTCATAAGGAAAAGAAACAAGATGCCGTACATTGAAGACATTTTAGAGAAACGGATCTTTTGTAAAAAGCAAGCTCCTTGTTCATTTCACAAGTTATTCCGAGTCTTAGAGTCGAACATGCCCAATCTGGTCAACTATGCCAGTTTCTTAAGAAACAAGACTCAAGAGGTTGAGAAGGTGAAGAGTGACTTCAGGATAGTAGATCTGGTGATGATTGAAAAGGAAAGATTTGTTAAGATTTTTTATCCGAAGTTTACTGTAACCAGGTCTGATGGAAACACATATGTATTCACAGAAGCTGACATGTTCAACATGCACTTGGTCGATATTGAAGATCTTTTTGACGAACTGTGCAGGAATAAAAGGAATGAACATTGTAGATTTGCGCTGAAGACATTGTTTCATTTTATGCATACCAAACTGGTATTAATGTCAGTGCAAGATCTACAGATTGGAGTTGAGAGAGGCATGAGGAAGATAAACATGACTGCGCCTCACAGAGATATTAAATTTGCTAGTGAACTTAAAGAGTTTCAAGTTATAATGGTGAAGCATCCAGCTGTCATGTACAAAGATAGAAGTAAAAGATTGAGAGCTATGAGAAGTGTTGAACTGAATAAGTTTTCTGATGGAACGTTGATTAAAGTGATGAATGGTCTGAAAGGCAAGCTGGCAGCAGATCAAAAGAGGAAGAAAAAGAAAGGAGCTTTATCAGTTAACGATCGAAAACTCATGGTCGAGTTTATTTCTAAAATTGAATGGAGGCTGTCAGATCGGAAAAGTATTAGAAGATTTGAACAGAAGCTGGGATTGTCAACTTGAAGACTTTGCTACTTTCATCAAAGGGGGAGATTGTTGGAATATGTTTTAGTTGATGAAATATCAAAGTCTAGGGACTTAATGTGTAATTTCCTTATAGTTTGTAATTTTGTATAAATAGTCATTTTGACTTTCTAGATTTAGAGAGATCGGTCAGAAACTTCTTTTTGTACGCATTCAATTTAGAAAAGGCAGCACTGTACGAAGAAGAATATTCAGTTCATCATTCTGTAATCATCAAGTTCTTCAATCAAATCATTTGGTTAGTATTGATTACTTTTACTGTTCTTATTAATTGCATTGTGTTGATTGAATTGGTAGAAACTACATTTCACAATATTTCAGTTGAGTTGCATTCTGAAAATTTTCTTGTTTCACCTCATCAAGTTCTTTAAGTAATTCAGATATTTTCAATTGATGAGCACAACTCTCAGAGTTTTGTTTTTCTTTTAAGCTTTGAATTTCTTCATTCAGTATTTGTACGTCACGTAACGCCAAATGTTTATCAGTATTTAACTGAACGAGAATGTCGTAATTGTTCTTACGAATCTTTTCAGATTCAGTAAGTTTGACAATCAATTCAGACTTTGAAAATTGTTCAAACACCATTATGAATTACAGAAAAATGAACTTCCAAGATCTTTTATGGAAAAATGAGTGAATTCTGATAAAACTTTGAGAATTATAGCTGAAAATGATAACTTGTGAAAATTCAGCTCTGAAATGACTTTTTGACGTTGAAATTTTAGATTTTCTGCATAAAATTGCCCGTAACTTTTTTCTGGAGTGGCCAATTTAAGCAGCAAAGGTCATATAATCAAAACTCGAATGATGATTTATGAAACTCGAATGATGAAGTATCAAAGTCGAATAAAGAATCACCAAACTCGAATGAAGAAGTATAAAACTCGAATGATTGAGTGTGAAACTCGAATGAGAAAGGATTCAACTCGAATAACCCTTGAACTTTCTCGAATGAAATAGAAATCAATTCGAATTACAAAGAAGTTAAACTCGATCAAAGCTTCATGAAACTCGGTCAATGAAGTATGAAACTCGAATAACAATGGATGAAACTCGGTCAAAGCATTGATAAAACTCGGTCAAAGCTTCATAAAACTCGAATAAACTATCATAAAACTCGAATAAAGCTTTAATAAAACTCGAATAAAGCTTTCATAAAACTCGAATAAAGCTTTCATAAAACTCGAATAAAGCTTTCATAAAACTCAAATGCCTTCTTTATAAAACTCGAATGACACTATGAATTTAGTTATGCCCGAATTTTATCATTTTTCAACAAAAACAAGATCAGATTCAAACTTTTTCAACAAAAATCCATGAATTGACCTCAAATTAAAATCGAAGGTTCGTTTTTAACACAGAAACACTTTTTGTGAAACAATTTTGACTAATTTCAGATTAAAATCCAAAAATCGATCAAAACCCTCAAGAACACACACTTTTTCAAAAATTCAGTGAAATCAAAATTAAATCTGGTGTGTTTGGAATTAAAATCTGATGTTTATCACATTAGATTCGACTTTAAATGCTCCACCTTCGTTCCAATTTTCAGTTCAATTCATCCACAAAATCAAAAACCTCAATTAATTTTCTGTTTTCGAAAAACTTGATGTAACAGTGTTCGAAATTTTTTTTTTTTTCAGATTCAGAATTCACTCAATTTCAGCCATATTAGGCTCTGATACCAATTGTGAATTCATATTTCATGCAATTCATATCAACATTAAACAATATATGAACAATTAACAATTCAATACAATATATTGAATGATTAAGTTGAGAGAAAAGATATTACATTCGGTTCTTGGTGACTTGCAAAGCAATTCTCTCAACATGCATTCACATGTCCACTTTCTATTCTGTCAGATCCCTTTATTCTATTATGTCACTTCCTATTTATACTCAAATATAACAATTGAATATTTACAAAACACACCCTAGAACTAATACAATATATTGTTTTCAACTCTATATATAATTGTATCCAACAATTAAATACTTTAGTATACAATAAAATTTAAAAAGTCTTTATTATCAAATTTTTATATGTTAATTATAAAACTTTTACACATTAAAAAAATAATCATTCAAATTTCAAATGTATTTTCTTTAATAAAATTTTGTATTAATATTTTTCAAAACTTCAATAAATGTTGCAAAATTTATATTTTAAGATAACTTATTTTCGAATAATCTTAATTAATATTTATTTATTAAGTTGACGTTAGAATTGTTGTATCAAGTTTTAATCAGTTAGGCAATAAATATGTATTATTAATTAAAACATCTTCAATAAGAGAACTTGTATATGGTTAACTTAATGTATTTAACAAATTTATACAATTTAAATTAACATACTTTATAAAAATTAATAATATACAATAATTATCATTTAAATTTATTTCTTTGATTTCAATGGGATTATTGATGATAACATAATAACAAACAAAACAGAATGAATGTTCAACATTTTTAAATCAACAATAAAAAGATAATAATTGAAATGAATCACATATGTAATAGTTATAAAATACTATATTTAAATAAATAATTTAAATATTTTGAATCTTATTTTAACCGTCTTCTTTTGATTTAAACATGATTTAGAGTCATCATTTTTTACTATTGACTCAATGATTTTGCCTGTATTTCATCTTTTTATTGATTTTTATTGTATCTTAATTTTTTTTAAAAATTGAAGGTTCTTAAGGTATTCCACATTTTTATAAATATTTAATATATAACAAATTTTTTTATATCAATCCATGTAATACATGGGTATTACCCTAGTATATATATATATAAAAGTTGAGTCCATGCTATGAATGTTCATGCCATAAATTCATGTAATCATTATTGATGGAACTAAATTCTTTTTTATTATATTATTGATTAAACTTAATTGGAAAATAAAAGATAAAGGAACTAAATATAATTTAATATATTTTTAACATTAAACTAAATATTTATCTAATATTAAATGATTTAATGTTAATAGTAATAAAAACGTATATAAAAGTTGAGTCCATGCTATGAATGTTCATGCCATAAATTCATGTAATCATTATTGATGGAACTAAATTCTTTTTTATTATATTATTGATTAAACTTAATTGGAAAATAAAAGATAAAGGAACTAAATATAATTTAATATATTTTTAACATTAAACTAAATATTTATCTAATATTAAATGATTTAATGTTAATAGTAATAAAAACGTATATAAAAGTTGAGTCCATGCTATGAATGTTCATGCCATAAATTCATGTAATCATTATTGATGGAACTAAATTCTTTTTTATTATATTATTGATTAAACTTAATTGGAAAATAAAAGATAAAGGAACTAAATATAATTTAATATATTTTTTACATTAAACTAAATATTTATCTAATATTAAATGATTTAATGTTAATAGTAATAAAAACGTTTTTCACTTCTCCTAACCTTATTATATTGTTTTCATGTTAATAGTAGTAAAAATCTTACATGTCTACTAACCTTATATGTATCATTTTATATTTATTTTAATAATACCTAAAATTCCTTTGATGTCATAAATATATAAATTCACGTCATAGTTTTAATGGTACTAAATATTTTTCTTACTATATTCTAATAAATTTTAATTAAATAATAAAAGATGATGGAATCTTAAACTGAAAAATCAGATGTCAATAATATGTCATAATTGTTTGATGGAACTAATTCTTTATTTAATGTATTTTTTGTTAAACTAAATATAATTGCTTTAATGTTAAATTAATTGTTGTTTTAATTTTGAATATGTTAGGATTATAATAGCGTGAACCTTTCACTTTCACTTCCACTTACCTCATTACTATCTATACTATATAAAATAAGAAAATCATTTAGAGTTTCTGGACCATTGGATGGAAATAAATTAATGGTCCAGATTAATGACAACTCATAATTATTTATGAAATGTCTCTTATACCCTTAATTAAAATCAATAATTAACTATCCCATTTTATCTTTCTTTCCTAATTAAAAAATATATAAATAACATTTTATCTTTCTTTCCTAATTTATTTCCTTACATTAATCACTTCAATTTATTATATTAAAACCAATTAACCTAATAACTAAAACATATATATTGTCTTTAAAATTCGAAACATGCATATAATAATTGTAATAATTTTGTATAGTTTATATCATAAAAAAATATTTATTTATTAATATATCATAATTTTTTTAGTTAAATCATATTAAGTATAAAATGTTGACAAATTAGATACAATTATTCCTTCATATATTTCATATGTTTTCATTCATAAATATTCTACAAAAGTATTGATTTTAAAATTTAAACTAATTTATAGAATTTAAAATCTACTTTTATTCTTAGAATTTTCTATTATTATTACTTATTAGTATCAATTATAAGAGCAAAGGGAGTACCCACCTTTCCCAAACCCATCTTTCTGTACACGTCAGCGCCACATCAGCTTTACTCTCACCATCTTTTCCCACCTTTCTCTACCTTTCTAACTTGGAAATACCCACATTTCTTAACATTTCCATCTTTCTTAACTTTTTTAACATTTTAATTAAGAAAACAATTATTAAAACTAAAATAATTAATTTCATAAATATTTAAAAGTTTACATAATAATGTTAATAAAATTAATAAAATTACGAAACTAAAAAATAAAAACTTACGAAACTAAAAATTAAAAAAAATTACATAACTAAAAACTTACGAACCTAAAAACTAAAAAAATTACATAACTAAAAAATTACGAAACTATAGTCGCCATCCCCAACGCTCCGCAATTCTTTGTTTACGGGCCACTACGGCTTCCAAAACATTACCTTGCAGATGGTCGTGTGGCCGAACGAAAAAATCCAAGTCACGTTCGTGTTGTAGTTCACTCAGTGACGCAATGTACGCATTATATTTTTTCTCTTTCAACTCCAATTCTTTTTCTTGTTTTGATCGTTTCAAATCTTCAAGTAGTGCTCGGTGACGTAATTTATCTTCAATGTCAACACCTAAAAATGCCGCATCAGAAGAAGGTGTTCCGATCGTGTTAGAATCGGATGTTTTGGACCGCTTTCTTTGCGGCTCAATAAAATCATCCATTTGTGGAACGAGGTTCCACTTTGGATGACGTCGAAGCACCTCCCAAGCCGATTGGTGTGGAAACGGCTTACCTTTATTGAGGGCCTTGTATTGTTCTTGGGTGGTGTTGAAAACGTCAAAATCGTTTTCGCCGCTCCGTAGCTGGATCGTATTGTTGTTAAACATGCCGCCAAATTTTGTGCAATTGTGGTTCATGTCTTTCCACTTTGAATTAAGTTGGTGGGTGGTGCGGCTAGTTCCACCAACTCGGCTATCAAAATTTTCGAGGATTCGTCCCCAAAAAATTAAACGTTTTTTATTATTTTCGGTAGTTGGATCTTCGGAAATATCAATCCAGGCTTCCGCCAAAGCCTTTTCTTCGATGGAGGTCCACATTTTCGGTTTCATTGGACCCTTTCGTGTAGACCCGCTTGCCGCGGTGTTTACCGGAATCGTCTCCTCGTCGTCGTCGACGGGTTGAGTTTCGGGTATCGTCTCCTCGTCCTCGTCCTCGTCGTCTCTGTATGCGGGGTCCCGATAAGAAAATGGTTCGAAACCCTCGTTAAATTCTCGCCAGGAAAAATATTGTGGATTGGGTGAATTTTGCGAGAAATATTGTGGATTGGGTGGATTTTGCGAGTAAATATTGTGGATTGGGGGGTGATTGTTGGTAATATTGTGGATTAGGTGAGGATTGTTGGTAATATTGTGGATTGGGGGGTGAAAAGTGTGGTACGTATGGTGCCGAATTATCAGTAAAATTCGGAGGATAATTTTGCGGTGGGCGGAAAGAAGGGTTTGATCGAGAAGCCGGTTGTTTGCCGCGTTGTCGACTTGCGGCGGGTTGTTTGCCGGTGTTTCGATCCATGAGTTTAATAAAAAGTATAGAGATTGAGAGATTTTTGTGGAAGAGATGAAAATGTATAGAGTTAGATAGTTTTTTGTGTGAATGTGAAAGTGTATGAAGATAGGTATTTATAGGAAAAAAACGTATTAAATTTTTTTTTAATATTCAAACGGTCAAACGACCGTTGGGAGCCAACCGTTGGCGGGGTGGAGCGGGGAAGGGAGGCCGGGCGGGGCTTCAATTTCGCGGGGCCGCATGGCTGGGGCGGTGTAGCCGCCGGGGACGCATCCGAGGTGGCAACCCCACGGACCAGCGTGGTGACCACTCCTTCCACCCTAAGAAATTATCAATTCTTTTTATCAATTCTAAAAAATCTGAATAAAAATATGAATTGATATAAATAGTACACTTAATGATCTAGCTAATCTATATATCTATAATAAATACTAATAAAAGAGTAACTTTACTCTTTTATTGTGAAGTCACGTGTCATCACTATGAATCGATACATGACATTTATAAGTTTTAAAAATAATAAAGAAATTTAATTGAATTCTATCCAAATCTAATATAATCTACTTTCAAATTAAAATCAAATCAAATAAAATCTAATACTCTACTAAATTATTAATTATAATATAATATAATAAAAGTTTAAAAAATAAAAGCAAATAATTATTATTCATATATATTTATATAGTTTTGTTTAAAAAATAATATTTATATCTTTACCTTTTAAAATATTATATTATATATATATATTAAGAATATCCGCGTAATACGCGGGTAATAAACTAGTTTATTATGATTTAAGTGTCTTCATTTATATTAAATGTGTATTAAACCAGTCTTTATCTATAAATAACAAAGCTACACATGTTTTAGTCATCTTAAAAGCACTTTTTATATCAATATCAAAATGAAAAGAAAAGAAAAACTAAAACAATGCAAAAACAAGAATTGCATATGGTTGATCAAATGAGGAAATGGTCCATCAAAGTGATAATATATCGCAAATGGGATGTCGAAGATAATCATGAGAGACAAATGGGTACGGATTTCGTTGTTTATGGCAAGAAGATAAAATAATCATTTTTGTATTATTAATATAAAATTGCAAATATCATGTAATCATAACTAAACATTACATGTTTTAAATCAAATTAATTCATTTTATAATGTGCATACTAAACTCTCCAACAATAGTAGTTTCTGAATTTGGATTTTATTTAATGGCAGAGATTTTTCAAGAGTTGTCAATTGCATCGTCACTCTTGGTATGTTTCTTCCCATTCTTGAAATTTTGGCATGGTCATTGTTTTTATATGACTATGCTTCAAAAGAAAACTAATAAGAAATGCATATGACATTACGTCCAACATTATTTGGGTGATGTTTATAATTATAAGTTTTTTGTTTGTCATAATTTTTTTTGTTAAATTTATGCATTTCAAAATGACCACAATGAGAATTATAATCACAAGTGCAATCAAGGGCAAACCACAAAAATAGGGATACTTCGTGAAACAATTGTGGATGAAGTCGTCAGTCTCATCACAACATTACAAACTTGAAGATCTAAAGATGATAGAGAGTTGCCAAATTATAAACACATACTTCTTCTCAAATAAATAAAGTGTGTTGTATTCCATTTAAATTATTTATTGATTTTGGTTCAATTAAGTCTAATCCAGCTTGTGATTATACAAACCCTAGCAAAATTGGTGGATTATTTTCTTTTACAACAATAAATTGTCCTATGTGTCCATTAATTGACCGGTAGTTTTTATGTTTATATTAAAGTTTTATTTTTGTTAAACTACATTTAAGAACAAATATATCTTATAGATTAAAAGTTACGATGAATAAAATTAAGTTAATCATAAAATATTACACCCACACACACATATATACAACTAAAATAATTTAAAACTTATGGTAACCAATTTAAACTATATTTTTTAATTTAATCTAAAATTGTATATTAATTTTTAATTGTGTTTTTTGATTAAAAAAATATTAGACTTAGGGTATACAACAATTTGTGTAATAAGTTTTATATAATAATTAATAGGAATAATAAACTTTTGTATTTAATATGACTTTTGGGTTTATGTAGTAATTTTGATATTTTGTATATACAATGATATGAAAACTATATTAAATATATTCGTATACTTTTTATTTTTTACTAATTAAATGTAACGAACACTTATTGAAGTAAGTATAGTTATAGAATATAAATGTAAAAAATGTATTACAAAAAAGTATAATTTAGATCAATTTGATATTTTGTATCTATAATCATATTAAAACTATATTAAATATATATGTATACTTAACTAATAATAATGTATTAGTTTTTAATTAAAAGTCTAATATTTTTCAAAAAATTTTAAATATCTATGAAATAAAACTCGAAGCCTTTTAAATTAACAATTGTATAATTCTCTAAAACTTTAAAGTTTTTAAGAGGTGATAAATTTAATTAATATATGAGTTAATATAAAGGGATAATTACTAAAATAGCCAAATCTCACAACTTTATTCACTTTTTAGCCATTTTATATACATTTTACCAAAATAGCCGCAATTTACGTGACCATATTTACGTGATAGCCACAATTTACGTGATTTGTACTTTTTTTCATTTTTTTAATGCATTACGTTACAAAAGGTGTTTGGTCACGTAAATTATTGTACTCGGTCACGTAAAGCGTGACAAGACATCCCACCCAACATTCATGGGGAAGGAGCAAAAATGGTCACGTAAAGTACAACAATTTACGTGAACAGACACCTTTTGTAACGTAATGCATTAAAAAATAAAAAAAGTACAAATCACGTAAATTGTGGCTATCACGTAAATGTGGTAACGTAAAGTGTGGCTATTTTGGTAAAATGTATATAAAGTGGCTAAAAAGTGAATAAAGGTGTGAGATTTGACTATTTTAGTAATTGTTGGGTACAAATTTATATAGAGTTGTAATCAATTTTATTGTAAAAGTTCAGGGGTTGTTTGTGTAAATCCTCAATACTTTGTATTGTGTATAAATAGGAGTGTATGTGTGCTGTTATAAGGGGAATCTCAGATTACACAAAAATACACGGCTGGAATTAGAGAGAAAAGAAGGATTGCTTTGCAAGAAAGCCAAGAACACCAATGTAATATTTCTCTCTTTAATCATTCAATATAATGTGTTGGATTGATAATTGTTCATATGAATTGTTCGATATGATTGAATTGCATGAAATATGAATTCACAATTGGTATCAGAGCCTAATATGGCTGAATTTGAGTGAATTTGAATATGAAATCGTATTTTTTTTAGAACACTGTTATATTCATTTTTTTGAAAATCTGAAAATCAATTGAGGATTTGATTCTGTGGATGAAATGATCTGAATTTTGGATCGAAGGTGTGAAATTTAAAGGCGAATCTGATGACATAAACATCAAATATTATCTCAAAACACACAGAATTTAATTGAGAAATTTCAGATTTTTTGAAAAAGTGTGTGTTCTTGAGGTTTTTGGTCAATTTTTGATTTTTAATCGAGAATTAGCCAAAGTTGTTTAACAAAAGTTGTTTCTGTGTGAAAAACGCACACTCGATCATACTTTGAGATCATTTGGTGAATTTTTTGTTGAAAATTGTGTTTTTAAACTTGATTTTTATCTGTTTCTTATCAAACTCGGGCAATACTGAACTCATAGTGTTATTCGAGTTTTAAAAAGAAGGGATCGAGTTTGATAAAGCTTTGACCGAGTTTTATAAAGCTTTGACCGAGTTTCATGCTTATTTGATCGAGTTTCATGCTTCATTAATCGAGTTTTATGCTTCATTAATCGAGTTTCAAGCTTCATTAATCGAGTTTCAAGCTTCATCATTCGAGTTTCATCAAGCTTATTCGAGTTTCATTCTTTTTCAATCGAGTTTCACACTTAACCATCCGAGTTTCATTCATGATCATTCGAGTTTCATTCTTGTTCATTCGAGTTTCATACTCAATCATTCGAGTTTTATACTTCTTTATTCGAGTTTGATGATTCTTTATTCGAGTTTGAGTCTTCATCAATCGAGTTTGATTCTTATACATTCGAGTTTCATCCAATATCATTCGAGTTTTGAGTATTTGACCTTTGCTGCTTAAATTGACCATAACTTTTGACTGGAACATCGTTAGAAGGCCTACCATACGCCAAATTCCACTCCAGAAAAAAGTTACGGGCATTTTTCTACAGAAAATCTAAAATTTCAACGTCAAAAAGTCATTTCAGAGTTGATTTTTCACAAGTTATCATTTTTAGATATAATTCTCAAAGTTTTATCAGAATTCACTCATTTTTCCATAAAAGATCTTGGAAGTTCATTTTTCAGTAATTCATAATGGTGTTTGAACAATTTTCAAAGTCTGAGCTGATTGCCAAACTTACTGAATCTGAAAAGATTCGTAAGAACAATTACGACATTCTCGTTCAGTTAAATACTGATAAACATTTGGCGTTACGTGACGTACAAATACTGAATGAAGAAATTCAAAGCTTAAAAGAAAAACAAAACTCTGAGAGTTGTGCTCATCAATTGAAAATATCTGAATTACTTAAAGAACTTGATGAGCTGAAACAAGAAAATTTTCAGAATGCAACTCAACTGAAATATCTTTTGCCTGAAAGATCTGATCTTTACAAGAAAGTTCAGGATCTTGAAGATACACTTTGTAAGACAAAACCAACTGATCAGAATTGTATTTTAAACAAAAATGAAGAAATTTTTGCTCTTCAACAAGAGTTGTCTTTAACTAAAGATTTGATTGAGAAGGAAAGACATGAGTTCTTACTTAAAGAACAAGATTTTAAATCAAAATCTGAATTGTTTGAAGATGAAGACAAATGTTCTTAATCAAAGAACAATCTTTTAAATCTGATTACCAATCATTTGATCATGACAGAAATTCAAATTTAGTTATTATCAAAAGTTTGGAAGATCAGATACTTCATCTTACAAAACAATTACATGTGTTTACTTCGTCAACTGAGTCAAAGGTTAAGAACCCTTCTTCAGTATGTTTAAAATCCAATGTTGATCACTCTGGTTTGTCTTCTGAAAGTGAAGTGAATCTAACTAACTCTGCTAAGTTTGATTCTTCTTCAGATCCTAAACTTAAGTATCTGTTAAAGATACACAGCGGCAAAGATAAAATTGTTGAACATATTCCGGTCAAGATTTACACCGGTGAATCTTCGAAGTCAAATTTTCTTAAAGTTTCTGAATATACTGGTCATTCTAATCAGAAAACAAATTCACAGAAAAATACCAAGTATTATCAGAAACAGGCAAGAACCGGACAGTTATTCAAAAAGAAGAGTTCGCAAAAGTCTGATCATTCAAATTCAAGTTTCTTTAGAAATTCAGATATTCAATTTTCTCATACTCAAAGAAATTTGTTTTCTGCGTTTGAAAGAGAAGCTGATAGTTATAACATGCAATGGGTACCTAAACCCAAGTACAAGTGGGTACCAAAACCTGTTTTGAAATGGGTACCCAAGAGCGCTAACAAGTCTGGATCCAAATCTGTTTGGATACCAAAGACATCTTAAATTTTGCAGGTTATAGGTTTCTTATCATTTCAGATAAGGACCCGTTCTTCATTTCAATAGGCTCTTGATTACATCAGATCAAGACCCGTGTTTCAAATCAAAATGGTTTCTAGTTAATTCAGACTAGAACCCAGACTTCAATGAACCAGAGTCAAAGGCTTTCAGTTACATCAGACTGAAACCCGAGTCTGAGAGACAAATCTTACTGGAATTCTTGCCCTGAATTCAACTCCGAAGCTGAAATTGACAAAGAGGGAGTTTTATTTTTATAATTTTTTGCTCCTGATTTCATTTCTATGAGTTGACTAGCTGCGTGTGCTTATTTCCAGGGGGAGTTTCAGACACTTTGACGATGACATTTTTCAAAACTATGTGTGATTTTTCACGAAAATATTTGACACACACATAAAAAGAGTTTTTGAGCTGAAAGTAAATTTTTTATGAATCTCTGAATCTATCATTGAGATTAATTGATCTAATCTCTTTGATTTTTATAATCTCATTTCTTCTGAGATTCTTTTTGTTAGAACTCTTCCAATTTATACTGGATTCTCCTGTTATCTCCCATGTGCTAATTCTTTCAAGAAAATCTTATTCTTTTCATATCATATATCAGATTTTCCATTTCATTCTGCATATCTCATGACGTTTCAAAGCTGAAAATCTTTCTGCTGACTCCAATTATGCACCAATCTGAGTGATAGGCATAAATATCGCTTCAATGGTCTAACCAGAACCGGAAGACCTACCCAAGGAGCAAACCATCTATAGTTTGTGTGGGTGAGGGTTCTTTAGGTTTATTAGTTGAGAAGTGTCAGTTATCACGGGATACTGACAGGGTCGAGCAGAGGTAAAATGTAAATGAGAGGGATATTTAAAGGCGATGGTGGTGCATCAGATCATGCTTTTCGTATAAAGCTGACTGAATTTAATTCTGAAAAGTGAGCCGGAGGGAGCTAGGTTGAAAAATGCTGAGAGCTGAGAGTTGAGAAAGGATTTGAAGAAAAGATAATCCTATCCTACACTGTGTCTGCTGGGTAAACCACATAATCTATCAAGCCCTAGGCGACTTGATATTGAAAAAGACGTCATAGACCCAGTGACGCATGCACTTAACCCCACCAACTACTCAGTTATCTCTCAAAAGATTTCTGTTTCAATAATCACGGAGATATAACACATTTCTATCGATATATCATTTGGATATTATTGATATTGAAACAAGGAAGACAGTTGCTCCGGTCTCCAATTTCATTTGATGCACATTGTGTCTAGAGCTAATTATATACACTTTTAGGACACATCGAGTCTAACAGTCTGCGTGACTATAAACTGCTAGTCCAAAGTGACTAAGCCGGAACAAATAAGAGTGATTCTTTCATGATAAAGGATTTCACGATGACTATTTGGAAATCCTACCAGTGTTAACATCACGCCAGCGCTGAAAGTAGGTCACATAGATTTTGTCTATTGTGCAAACAGGAATCCTATGTGGACCTGGACTTGTTTTCTCACAAAATGAATGTGTTTCATTTTCCCCAAAGTTGTAAAGCTTTGTTTTGTTCTAAAAAGATATAATATCAATTCGAGGGGGAGTGAACTTTTTGAGGGGGTGAGATAAATCTGTTTTGTATAGGGGGAGAGATGTCAGTTTAAGGGGGAGAAAATCAATTTGTAATAATTTCTGAGTTGTAATTGTTGTTGTATTTCTTCTACTGTAATTTCATTGAATTAATGTTTCTGAAGTTTTTGCATGATGTTCATAATTTTTTATGATCATCATGAGGGGGAGAAAAGCTGAATTTCAGAAACAACTGTTGAGTAGTTTGAAATCAACTGAAGGCAATTACTACATCATCTCAAGACAATTGATCAAGGAAGAGATTTAAAAGCTATTCATGATCCAAGGGGGAGTGTGCTTACAAGAAAAGAGAAGATCAGAATAGAAGAGATGTGAAGATCAGAGTGAGACAATAAAGAAGAAGATTCAGAGATCGAAGAGAAGGTGCAAGAAAAGTTTCAAGAAAGAATGTTCAAGTTCCCTGCAATGTACTTTAATTTGAAAATTGATTTCATCTCTAAGGGGGAGATTGTTGGGTACAAATTTATATAGAGTTGTAATCAATTTTATTGTAAAAGTTCAGGGGTTGTTTGTGTAAATCCTCAATACTTTGTATTGCGTATAAATAGGAGTGTATGTGTGCTGTTATAAGGGGAATCTCAGATTACACAAAAATACACGGCTGGAATTAGAGAGAAAAGAAGGATTGCTTTGCAAGAAAGCCAAGAACACCAATGTAATATTTCTCTCTTTAATCATTCAATATAATGTGTTGGATTGATAATTGTTCATATGAATTGTTCGATATGATTGAATTGCATGAAATATGAATTCACAGTAATTATCCCTAATATAAAAGTATGTTGCTATTATAATTATTTACAATTTAAGTCGATTCACATAAACTTATTTAATCAATTTAAAATATATAATTATCATAATAGATTATTTTAAAAACTTTAATCATCAAAGTAACTATCTTGAAATTGTAGTTGTCAAATAGCATTAGAATAAGATTGTAAGTAACAAAATTAAAACCAAAAAAGTATAATTAATATACAATTTTACATTAAATTGTATTGGTTACGTTTAATTAGTAAAAAAAAAATAAAAAGTAAGTAATTATTAAAATAGATAGTAAATCATATGATTTATTCAAAAACTTTAAATAAATAAAATGGATAATCTAGATGTAATTCATTACTAAAATGAATAATTTCCAAAAACCTTTTAAAACATTAGCTTTTAAATCATTTTTTTATTTTTTATATTTTTAAAATTCTGTTCTTTTTGTCAACCTACAAAGTTACAGTTCTACTAATATAAGCTTTTGTTAATTTTTAATTTCCTATTCTATACAACGTGTATATTTAATTCATTGAATTAATATTTTTTTAAATAAAATGGTATTGTTTCACAGAATCTTAAAATATTGTTAAATTTTGGTTCTAATAAACAACTCAATATAAAGTTTTAAGATTTTTAATTCATTTTGATAGTTAGAGTGGCCCTACTGTAATATTTCTTGAACCGTATTATAATTCTTCTAAGATCAAATACAAAATAGATATTACTAATATTTGTATTTTTACAATATATTATAGGCCAAATTTCTGAAGAAAAAAAAAATGTAACATGAAATACAAAAATTGACAATAAAGGTAATGTGAAATTTTTTAGGACAAGAAAGATAACATAAATTTTAATTTTAACAAAAAAAAAGTATTGATAACCAGGTAAAAATGTACATTTTTAGTTTTATGCTCTATTTTTTGGTAAAACAAATATATTTGATTATCTTTTTTGACCTAAAATTCGAATTTCATTTCCTTTGTCGGTCAAAATATAATTTTACATTATCTTTCTTGGTCAAAAAACTTTTACAAAACCTTTATTGTCAAATTTTGTATTTTAGATTACATTTCTTGGTAATTTTCCATTTATTGTATACCATCAGACAGACATTGTATAATTAAAAAGAATATCTAAATCTAATAAAATAAAATAATAAACCAGTGCATCGCACGGGTCTACATGACTAGTATATATATATATATATATATATATATATATATATATATATATATATATATATATATATATATATATATATATATATATATATATATATATATATATATATATATATATATATATATATAAAAGTTGAGTCCTCCATGTAATAAATGTGAGGACAAATCTCATGTACTAAATAATTGATTAATTGTTTTAATACCAAACTAAATATTGTTTTAGTTTTCAAAAAAAAAAAAAAAGGTTAATAATAGTAGACTATCCATTTTCTCAAACTTGAAAATATTGGTTTAATGTTGCTTAAATTTAACTAATTTCACCTTAATAGTAAAAACCCTTCATCTATCCTAAGGTTATTATTTCTTATCAATTTAAATGTTTTTATTTACCATAAATATGAATTAATGTCAATTATTCATCTATAAATAACAAAGTTACATTTGTTCATTCACATTCTTCCATCATTTCATGGATGGAAAATCCTACGACAATGCTAAGAATTTTAGTTCATGACGGCCAACGAAGCCTACGGTAGCAATGATTTTCACAGCAAATGGTTGTGAAAGTGTAAGGTTCAAGAGTAAATCGTATGCGGGAACACAAAACTCATCTCCATATGCTAATTTGATGTTGTTGGAATTCACGGATGGTGACAATGCCGAGTCGGAGAACTTCTCGCTCGAAAAGCACCCATCATTTAAATTTAATTGAGTTTCATCTAAGCGGAAAGACATATAATAATAAAGGGATTAAATAGTCATTGTGGTACAGGGCTTATTTTTAATTTCGTAGTATAAGTAATTGTTTGTTTTGTGAAAGTTGAGAGCTATTGTAATAGAATTTGTTTTTTTGGAAATCACATATATTAGATGTCTATAGGAGTCACTTTGGTCATTTTGTATTCAATTTTAATTTTGTTTCAGATTTTAGTTGGATTTATAAATCGCATGTGTGCTCTCCTATATTCTAAATCGAGAAATTTATTATTTAGTTATTGATTTTTATTGAATATAGTTTAAATATTGCAAACCATGTTTTTATATCACCGATTCCTTATATAAATAATAATTCATCTTAATAATCTTTTTAAAACTGTATATTATTTTTTTTAATTTGTATATTTTATGTTTTCTTCTAAACTATTTGAGTAATTATATTATATGTTGACAGTTTTAAATAGCTAATATGACAATTACTATTATTTATTTATTTCTGAAGTGAACTATTATGATATTACATCTCTTGAGATAACCTAAAATCTAATTAATTAAAATTTTAAAACAATTTATTACGTAATTAAAAGTTTATAATGACATAAATTATAAATTGAAAGCTTTTGAATATAATTATTCTATTATGAATCTTCAATTGAATTTTGATATCATTATTACGATAAAAGTATTCTTTAAATAGTTTTAATATCATTGTCAAATTAAAAAAATATCATTTGGTTCATATGATAATATGTTTATACATATAGATTCTATAATATTTATATAAAATTATTTTGTTCAATAAGCATAGTTAAGTTTCATCATGTACCTATTATAATAATCTAAAAAAAATACGTTAAGGAACACAAATTGTTTCAATTCAAATTTTTAATCATTATAATTGATTATTAAGAAAGATTTAATTACCAAGAGTCCATATCATTAAAGTCTATGTTATATAAAGCTCATGTCATTAACTTTATAAAGATCATCTTATGTTATCTATATCTATATGTGTGTGTGTGTATCTATGTAAAAGTTGAGTCCATATCAATAAATTCATGCCATAAATAAATTCATTTTGATTCCAATTTAAAAAATTACAATGATCGTTAATAAATCAAACTATATTGTTTATTATTTAATTTATTTAATTTGATAAGTTGAGTCCATTTCAATAAAGACCAATGACATAGAATGATTTTAAAGTTGTGTCCTCCATGTAATAAATGCGAGGACAAATCTCATGTAAAGTTGAGTCAATGTCATAAAAATTCATGTTATAAATATTCATGTCATAATTGTTTTTAATGTATTAACTTCTCCTATACTAAATAATTGATTAATTGTTTTATTATCAAACTAAATATTGTTTTAGTTTTCAAAAAAAAAAAGGTTAATAAAAGTAGACTATCCATTTTCTCAAACTTGAATAATTGCTTTAATTTGATACTAAATATTGGTTTAATGTTGCTTAAATTTAATTAATTTCACCTTAATAGTAAAAACCCTTCATCTATCCTAATGTTGTTATTTCTTATCAATTTAAATGTTATTATTTTACCATAAATATGAATTAATGTCAATTATTTATCTATTAATAAGAAAGTTACATTTGTTCATTCACATTCTTCCATCATTTCATGGATGGAAAATCTTACGACAATGCTAAGAATTTTGGTTCATGACGGCCAACGAAGCCTATGGTAGCAATGATTTTCACAGCAAATGGTTGTGAAAGTGTAAGGTTCAAGAGTAAATTGTATACGGGATTACAAAACTCATCTCCATATGCTAATTTGATGTTGTTGGAATTCACGGATGGTGACAATGCCGAGTCGGAGAACTTCTTGCTTGAAAAGAACCCATCATTTAAATTTAATTGGGTTTCATCTAAGCGGAAAGACATATAATAATAAAGGTATTAATTAGTCATTGTGGTACAGGGCTTATTTTTAATTTCATAGTATAAGTAATTGTTTGTTTTGTGAAAGTTGAGAGCTATTGTAATAGAATTTGTTTTTTTGGCAATCACATATGTTGGGTACAATTATAAATAGAGTTGAAAACAATATTTTGTAATAGTTCAGGGGAATTTATTGTAAATACACAATAGTTATATTCTGTATATAAATAGAAGTAGTATTTCTTTTTGTAAGTGATCGGATAAAAAAGAAGAACACGGATCTGATTGATAGAGAGGAAAGAAAGATTGCTTTGCAAGAAAGCCAAGAACCGAATGTAATATTTCTCTCTTTAATCATTCAATATAATGTGTTGGATTGATAATTGTTCATATGTTTTATGATTGTTATTGTTGATTGAATTGCTGAAATTATGAATTCACAATTGGTATAAGAGCCAGGTTTGGCTGAATTTGAGTGAATTTTGAATCTGAAATCATTTTTTTAAGAACACTGTTATATTCATTTTTTTGAAAATTCAAAAATCAATTGAGGATTTTGATTCTGTGGATGAAATGAACTGATATTTAGATCGAAGGTGCGAATTTTAAAGACGAATTCAATGATATAAGTATCAAATTTTAATTCCAAACACACAGAATTTAATTGAGAATTTTCAGATTTTTTGAAAAAGTGGGTGTTCTTGAGTTTTTTGGTCGATTTTTGGTTTTTAATTGAGAATTAGCCAAAGTGATTTCACAAAAGTTGTTTCTGCTATTAAAACGAACCTTCGAAATCAATTTGAGGTCATTTCATGGATTTTTGTTGAAAAAGTTTGGATCTGATCTTGTTTTTGTTGAAAAATGATAAAACTCGGGCATAACTAAAATTCATAGTGTCATTCGAGTTTTATAAAGAAGGCATTCGAGTTTTATAAAGAAGGCATTCGAGTTTTATAAAGAAGGCATTCGAGTTGATCAAAGAGAGTAAATCGAGGAACTTTATATTCTATTCGAGTTTCATGCTTTATTATCCGAGTTTCTAGCTTCATTAATCGTGTTTTATGCTTCATTAATCGAGTTTTATGCTTCACTAATCGAGTTTTATGCTTCATTAATCAAGTTTTATACTTCATTAATCGAGTTTTATGCTTCATTAATCGAGTTTCAAGCTTCATTAATCGAGTTTCAAGCTTCATCATTCGAGTTTCATCAAGCTTATTCGAGTTTCATTCTTCTTCAATCGAGTTTGATAGTGTTTCAATCGAGTTTCATTATTCTTCATTCGAGTTGAGTCCTTATTCATTCGAGTTTCATCATATTATTGACTGTTTGACCTTAACTGCTTAAATTGGCCATAACTTTTGACTGGAACATGGTTAGAAGGCCTACCATACATCAAATCGAAGCTTGAACAGAGATCTACGATTTCTAGAACCGGCGAAGCCGGTTCGGTAAATTTTCGAGTCCCAATTCCACTCCAAAAAAAGTTACGGGCATTTTTCTGCAGAAAATCTAAAATTTCAACGTCAAAAAGTCATTTCAGAGCTGATTTTTCACAAGTTATCATTTTCAGATATAATTCTCAAAGTTTTATCAGAATTCACTCATTTTTCCATAAAAGATCTTGGAAATTCATTTTTCAGTAATTCATAATGGTGTTTGAACAATTTTCAAAGTCTGAGCTGATTACCAAACTTACTGAATCTGAAAAGATTCGTAAGAACAATTACGACATTCTCGTTCAGTTAAATACTGATAAACAATTGGCGTTACGTGACGTACAAATACTGAATGAAGAAATTTAGAGCTTAAAAGAAAAACAAAACTCTGAGAGTTGTGCTCATCAATTGAAAATATCTGAATTACTTAAAGAACTTGATGAGGTGAAACAAGAAAATTTTCAGAATGCAACTCAACTGAAATATCTTTTGCCTGAAAGATCTGATCTTTACAATAAAGTTAAGGATCTTGAAGATACACGTTCTAAGACAAAACAAACTGGTCAAACTTGTATTTTAAACAAAAATGAAGAATTTTTTGCTCTTCAACAAGAGTTGTCTTTAACTAAAGATTTGATTGAGAAGGAAAGACATGAGTTCTTACTTAAAGAACAAGATTTTAAATCAAAATCTGAATTGTTTGAAGATGAAAGACAAATGTTCTTAATCAAAGAACAATCTTTTAAATCTGATTACCAATCATTTGATCATGACAGAAATTCAAATTTAGTCATTATCAAAAGTTTGGAAGATCAGATACTTCATCTTACAAAACAATTACATGTGTTTACTTCATCAACTGAGTCAAAGGTTAAGACCCCTTCTTCAGTATGTTTAAAATCCAATGTTGATCACTCTGGTTTGTCTTCTGTAAGTGAAGTGAATCTAACTAACTCTGCTAAGTTTGATTCATCTTCAGATCTGAAACTTAAGTATCTTCTCAAGATACATAAAGGCAAAGACAAAATCATTGAAAATCTTCCGGTTAAGATTTACACAGGTGAATCTTCAAAGCCTAATGTTTTTAAAGTTTTTGGAAATACTGGTCCGTCTAATCAGAAAACATTTTCAAAGAAAACGACCACGTATTACCAAAAACAGGCCACAACCGGACAGTTTTTCAGGAAGAAGAGTTCAGAAAATTCTAATCATTCAAAGTCAAGTTTCTTTACACACTCAGATATTAAATTTTCAAATACTCAAAGAAATTTGATTTCTGCTTTTGAAAAAGAAGCTGATAATTATAATCTGCAATGGGTACCTAAACCCAAGTATAAGTGGGTACCAAAACCTGTTTTGAAATGGGTACCCAAGAGCGCTAACAAGTCTGGATCCAAATCTGCTTGGATACCAAAGACATCTTAAATTTTGCAGGTTCTAGGTTTCTTATCATTTCAGATAAGAACCCGTTCTTCAATTCAACAATGGCTCCTGTTCAATTCAGTTTACGACCCGTTCTTCAGTTCAAAAGGTTTCTACTCACATCACAGGAGAATCCAGATTGGTTTCTAGTTAAATTCAGACTAGAACCCGGACTTCAATGAACCAGAGACAATGGTTTTCAGTTACTTCAGACTGAAACCCAAGCTTATGCGACAAATGGCTTCTAATCACTTCAGATTAGAACCCGAGTCTGAAAGACAAATATTTCTGGAATTCCTATCCTGAATTCAACTCTGAAGCTGCATTGATTTAGAGGGAGTTTTATTTTTATAATTTTTTGCTCCTGATTTCATTTTTATGAGTTGACTAACTGTGTGTGCTTATTTCCAGTGGGAGTTTCAGACGCACTTTGATGATGACATTTTTCAAAACTGTGTGGGATTTTTCATGAAAATATTTGATACACACAGAAAAAGAGTTTTTGAGCTGAAAAGCAAATATTTTCATAAATTTCTGATTCTCTGAATCTCTCATTGAGATTAATTGATTTAATCTCTTTGATGTTCAAAATCTCATTACTTCTGAGATTCTCTTTTATATTCTCCCGATCAAAGAATTCTCTCATATTCTCCATGAGCTAATTCTTTCTATACAAGTCTGATTCATTTCATACCTTATATCAGATTGTACATTTCATTCTGCTATCTCCCAAAGTATCATTCTCAAAATTATCTGAATATCATCTCCAATATCATATAAGTTGGATTTCATCATATCTCATGACCTTTCAAAGCTGAAAATCTTTCTGCTGACTCCGATTATGCACGAATCTGACTGATAGGCATAAATACTGCTTCTATGGTCTAACCAGAACCGGAAGACCTACCCAAGAAGCAAACCATCTATAGATTGTGCGGGTGAGGGTTCTTTAGGTTTATTAGTTGAGAAGTGTCAGTTATCACGGGATACTGACAGGGTCAGACAGAGATAAAATGTAAATGAGAGGGATATTGATATTGAAAGGAACTGAACTCATTTCTCAAAAGTGAGCCGGAGGGAGCTTAGTTAAAAAATGCTGAGTGCTGAGAGTTGAGAAAGGATTAAAAGAAAAGAAAATCCTACCTAAACTGTGTCGGCTGGGTAATCCACATAATCTATCGTCCTATGCGACGTGATATTGAAAAAGACGTCATGGACCCAGTGACGCATGCACTTAACCCCACCAACCACTCAGTTATCTCTCAAAAGATTTCTGTTTCAATAATCACGGAGATATTGCTCATTTCTATCGATATATCATTTGGATATTATTGATATTGAAACAAGGAAGACAGTTGCTCCGGTCTCCAATTTCATTTAATGCACATTGTGTCTAGAGCTGATTATATACACTTTTCGGACACATAGAGTCTAACAGTCTGCGTGACTATAAACTGCTAGTCCAAAGTGACTAAGCCGGAACAAATATGAGTGATTCTTTCATGATAAAGGATTTCACGATGACTATTTGGAAATCCTACCAGTGTTAACATCATGCCAGCGCTGAAAGTAGGTCACATAGATTATGTCTATTGTGCAAACAGGAATCCTATGTGGACCTGGACTCGTTATTTCACAATTGAATTTGTTTCATTTTCCTCAAGTCAAGTTGAAAAGCTTTGACTTTGTTTTGTAAAGAAAATGTATCAATTTGAGGGGGAGTGAGATAAATTTGTTTTGTATAGGGGGAGAGATATCAGTTTAAGGGGAGAAAATCAATTTGTAATAATTTCTGAATTGTAATTGTTGTTGTATTTCATCTATTGTATATTCAATGCATTAATGTCTCTGAATACTTTGCATGATGTTTATATTTCTTATGATCATCATGAGGGGGAGAAAATCTAGTTTTCAGAGACAACTGTTGAGTAGATTGAAGACGATTGCTACATCAACTCAAGACAATTGATCAAGAAAGAGATTTAAAAGCTATTCATGAGTCAAGGGGGAGTGTCCTATCAAGAAAAGGGAAGATCAGAAAAGAAGAGATGAGAAGATCAAAAAGAGACAATAAAGAAGAAGTTTCTAAATCAGAAGATTCAGAGATCATAGAAAAGAAGAATATTCAAGATAAGAATTAACCTGAACAGAGAACTTTAAATGAAAAATTATTTTCATCTCTAAGGGGGAGATTGTTGGGTACAATTATAAATAGAGTTGAAAACAATATTTTGTAATAGTTCAGGGGAATTTATTGTAAATACACAATAGTTATATTCTGTATATAAATAGAATTAGTATTTCTTTTTGTAAGTGATCAGATAAAAAAGAAGAACACGGATCTGATTGATAGAGAGGAAAGAAAGATTGCTTTGCAAGAAAGCCAAGAACCGAATGTAATATTTCTCTCTTAATCATTCAATAGATTGTGTTGATTGATAATTGTTCATATGAATTGTTTAATGTTGTATGAATTGCATGAAATATGAATTCACAACATATATTAGATGTCTAAAGGAGTCACTTTGGTAATTTTGAATTCAATTTTATTTTTGTTTCGGATTTTAGTTGGATTTATAAACCGCATGTGTGCTCTCCTATATTCTAAATCGAGAAATTTATTATTTAGTTATTGATTTTTATTTAATTTAGTTTAAATATTGCAAACCATGTTTATATATCACTGATTCCTTATATAAATAATAATTCATCTTAATAATCTTTTTAAATCTGTATATTATTTTTTTTAATCTGTATATTATATGTTTTCTTCTAAACTATTTGAGTAATTATATTATATGTTGACAGTTTTAAATAGCTAATATGACAATCTATTATTTATTTATTTATTTCTGAAGTGAACTATTATGATATTACATCTCTTGAGATAACCTAAAATCTAATTAAAATTTTAAAACAATTTATTTACGTAATTAAAAGTTTGAGTTAATTACAAAAATAGTCCATGTGGTTTGTCCTAACATTTGGAATTGGTCCCTGAACTTTCAATTTTGCAGAAACAGTCCTTATTTTCATAGTTTGTTTGCAATTTTGGTCCCTCAACCTATTAACTTTTTAAATATGACCAAATTACCCTTATTTTGATGCAAACTATAGGGACCATTTCTAGAATTAATTTTTTTAACTCTTTTATATTCTTAATTAAATAAATTATTTTTTAGTGTTACTTAAATTTAATAAACTATAAAAAATAGTAAAGAATTATTTAATTATTTATGTCGGTTCATAAATGATTTAGATATTTTTAGTCTTAATTAATTTTAGTTTACTATAATCAAAGTGTAAATCAATCAAAATTTATAATCGAAAAAATCATTTATGTTTAGAAATTAATTTTTAAGGTTTCGTATTTTCAAAAGTCAAATTGAAAGACGAAAGAAGATTGAAAATATTTTCTAAACATGAATGATTTTTTCGATTATAAATTTTGATTGGTTTACACTTTGATTATAGTAAATTAAAATTAATTAAGACTAAAAATATCTAAATCATTTATGAACCAACATAAATAATTTAACAATTCTTTTCTAGTTTTATAGGTTATTAAATTTAAGTAACACCAAAAAATAATTTATTTAATTAAGAATATAAAAGAGTTAAAAAATTAATTGTAGAAATGGTCCCTATAGTTTGCATCAAAATAAGGGTAATTTGGTCATATTTAAAAAGTTAATAGGTTGAGGGACCAAAATTGCAAACAAACTATGAAAATAAGGACCGTTTCTGCAAAATTAAAAGTTCAGGGACCAAATCCAAATTTTTGGACAAACCACAGGAACCATTTATGTAATTAACTCTAAAAGTTTATAATGACATAATTATAAATTGAAAGCTTTTGAATATAATTATTCTATTATGAATCTTCAATTGAATTTTGATATCATTATTACGATAAAAGTATTCTTTAAATAGTTTTAATATCATTGTCAAATAAAAAAAAATATCATTTGGTTCATATGATAATATGTTTATACATATAGATTCTATAATATTTATATAAAAATAGTTTGTTCAATAAACATAGTTAAGTTTCATCATGTACCTAATATGATAATCTAAAAAAAATATGTTAAGGAACACAAATTGTTTCAATTCAAATTTTTAATCATTATAATTGATTATTAAGAAAGATTTAATCACCAAGAGTCCATATCATTAAAGTCTATGTTATATGAAGCTTATGTCATTAACTTTATAAATTAGGAAAGAAAGATAAAATGATATTTATATATTTAAAAATAAAAACATACAAAAATAATAATTGTGTTTATTTTTTTATTATTATTTACAGATTAAAAAACAGAGTATAGATATCTTTTTTAAAAATATTAAATTGTATTTATCTTTTATTTTTTATAAGTTGTAATTATCTTTTTGGTGAACGTAGAGGTGACACGTGACATTTGATGTTTTCCTTTATTATACATAATAATATAATAATAATTTCCACAACTATTCAAATTTTTACATTTGGATCTAATTATGATTATTATGGATAATAATGATAGATATTTATTTTAGGTAAATATTAATTTTAAATGTTATGTTAGATTTATTATTTCGATCCTAGGAGTTGTTTTGTAATATTTATTATCATTGTAATTTGTCTTGTATTTATTTCTATGTATTTCATGTTTAAGTAATAGTGTAGGGGCCAAAGTTGCCAAGTCTTGTAAGTTAATTAAAGGAGCCTATAAAGGCTCCTAGGGTTACTTTATGAAACACACGGTTGACCATTTTGAATATTCAATTCAGCCGCCACTGTTGAAGTTCTCTCATATTCATATTGTCTTCTTCTTTATCACAACACATTTATTGAGCTTGTTTCTTCATGTGTTTGATGAGAAAATCATTGAGGTGCTGAATATATACGGGATTTCATTATAACAATTGGTATCAGAGCTCAGAGGGGTGGATTTAAACTGATTTCTTTCGGATTCTGCTGGGTTTTGTTCATGTTCTTCGAGTTCTTCCATTTTCAACCGGTTAGATCTTCATTTTCCATGTTTTTCGTGTTTCTTGTGTTATAATGGTCCTATAATCATCATATTATCATTATCTACTGATTTTAAACTCATTTACTTCCATATCTTTGTTAAAATCATCAAAAATCGACCATTTTTAAGCTTGAAAATATGGGTTTTTTAAGTGGGTTTTTCACGTGTTCATGCTAGTTTTAAGTGTTTTTTAGGTTCTTTTAAATCACCACAAGTGTTTAAAATAGTTTATAAATCATTTAGAACTGTTTTTAGGCATTAAAACTGATAAAAATCGAATTCTGCCCATTCTGCCTTAGAAAATCGTAAAAACCTGCTGTATTTCGGATTACATACTGTAGCATTTCGGATCACATAGGCACCAAATTCGGACCTCACAATCATCCTAATTCGGACCATACTTAGGTGAATTTCGGACCCCCCATAAGCCAATTTCGGACCTCAATTCGGTCCAATCCGAACTTCGGACCATCCGAAGTTCAGGAAAGGCTTTCCATTTTTCACTGTTTAGGACTTGTTCTTAAAATTTTTAATTTCGGACCTCACCATTTCGGACCATCCGAATTCAGTCCTTCCACTGTCCCTATTTCGGAACAATCAAATTCGGCCATTTCACTGTTCATCCGAATTCGGTCCATAGGTCCATCCGAACTTAGTTCATCCGAATTTGGTCCCCCCAAGTACTACTTTCATCCGCATTAGGACATACTCCGAATTTGACCTTCATCCGAACCATATCCGTCCGAATTACTGTGCACCCATCCGAAATCAGGCCATCCGAATTCGTACCATCCGAATTCGGTTAACCATCCGAACCACTATTCATCCGAAATCACCCCATCCGAATCAACCCATTTAAATTCATACCATCCGAATTTGGTTACCCCATCCGAAACACTGTTCATCCGAAATCAAGCATCCGAATTCAGAATATTCTGTTTTCAGTCCAACCCATCCACGTTCAGTTTCCACCTCTAAGATCTTCACATTCCTAATCAGCACCTATACTCATAATGTCTCGCGAAGCTCTAGTACTCGGATCTGAGAACAGACCACCAGTTCTCTATCCCGATGAGTACGAAAAATGGAAAGCCCGGTTCCTGAAATTCGTTGGAATGCAACCTCTCAGGAATCTGATGCTTCAATCAATATCCGAAGGACCCGTCATCTACTATAGAGAGATTGCTGCCAGACCCGAGGCTGATCCTCCTGTCCAAGCCTCAAAAGTTGAAAGAGAGCCGGCAAATGACGCCGAGAGGGATCGCCAGCACGCTGATAAGAGGGCCGAATATCTGATTTATCAAGCCCTCCCCACTGATATTTTGGTCGGTGTAGACAGTAAAATGTCTGCAAAAGAAATGTGGGACGAGCTGGAAATCCAAATGCTGGGGGCAGATCTTGATGATCGTGCCAAAATTGAGGAGGCAAAGGCAAAGTTTTCGGAATTCCGCGCCAAAGATGGGGAATCTCTGCAATCCACATTCACCAGGTTCTGTGCAGTCCTTAACGAATTAAATAAACTGCACATCAAGAAGGATAGGGATGATATCAACATCCAATTCTTTGCCGCCTTAGCCCCCGAGTGGCAACTTGCATGTTGGGCAACGAAAAGAGTCTTGAACATTCCTGAGGTATCAATAAATGTCGTCTTTAAGGAGCTTAAGAAATATCAAGGGGATGTGGATCAACAGAAGCTGATGGCAAATCAGTTGGCCTCTCTACTGCTATCAGCCAACACAGGGTTGAAACCGAATGATTCGCTAGCCTTGATCACCAACACGCAGATTCCGACACCATCTTTTGCTCCAGGTTCTTCATCATCTCAGTGCAGGTATGCTTCTCCTCTGCGTGATGTCTATGATGCAGAGGAAGCTTCAATTCAGGAACAGATAGCCTTGTGGACCAATCGTCTCCAACAGCGACGGTTCTCCAACAAGACTAACAACCAACTCCGTTATGACACTGGTCCACGGAGGTACTCAGATGATAGGAGGGATGACCGCCGCGATGAAAATCGCAGAGATGACTACCGAAGGGATGACAGGGATGATCGCCGGTATGATGACAGACGCGACTATCGCGATGATCGCCGTTATGAAAGGCGAGATGAAAGGCGAGATGACAGGCGGGACGATCGAAGGGATGATCGTCGGGATGACCGCAGGGACCGGAGGCGTGATGATAGTCGCGAGCACCGCCGGGCCGACAAGAGGCCGGCGGAAAGAAGAGAGGAGAAGCCAAAAGCAGACGAGCCAAAGGCCACTGATGAACGTCTCTGCTACAAATGTGGCAAACCGGGCCACTTTGCTAGGGAATGCAAGAATAACTTCGAGAGAGACGTTGCTTACTACGAAAGAAAGCTCGAGGCTGCAAAGAAGAAATCGGATGCGTTAGCCCTCGTCGCCCAGGAGGACTACTGGGATGCTGAAGATTCTGAAGACGAGGATGAAAAGGGCAAGAATTGCTGTATGGTTGATCGTCTGGGGTTGGCGACTTGTACCGATGTCACTGCTGAAAATTCAGACATTGCTGCTGAGGGGGAGACAATGAAACATCCACCAGCATGTCTGATGGCTACAACCGACGATCCCGAATGCTCCACATCCGGTTCCGAGTCCAGTGAGGTATATTCCTATTACATTCCTGCACATGTAAATAAATTATTTGTAGATAATGAATGTACACTACACACACAAATACTTGATCTACAAGATAGATTAAAAGCTGAAACTGCAAAGTGTGTACAGGCTGAACATCAAGCTCATATTCTGAAAGAATCATCTGAATTATATCATGCAAAATGGTTAACTAATCATAATGTTATAAAACAGATGTTGATAGAAAAAGTAGATGTTCAGGATAGGAATATATACCTTGAATCTTGCATGGAAACGCTTTCAAAAGAAAAACTCTCTTTAAAAGAAGAAATTTCTGTTCTTACAAAACAATTAGATGTGGTAAATATGGAAAATATAGACAGTTTAGAAAAATACAAAATGATTGAAGAAGAAAGGATAAGTTTGTACGCAAGAATAAAGACCCTTGACGATGCATTTTTGAAAAGGGGTCAAACAGAACAAACTATCCATTTAAATCAGCCCAAAGAAACTAGGTTTTACCATTCTAAACAAGAAATTGGTTTTAAAAATCCTAAATATTTGGAAAAGGCACAAAATGTTTTACCTGTATTTTATGACATGAATTATATGGGAGCTGGTATTAAATCTTTCTTTTTTGAGTCATCAAAAGAAGTTTTAAACCAAAAAAATGAGAAACGTGTTGCGCGTAAAGATAAAGAAATTTCTTTTAATTATGAAGAACTTAACGAGAGTTATTCTTCTAGGGGGCGTTTGATTCGCTGGAATCTGGAGGAATTGGAAGGAAAGGGAATCCAATTCCAGCGAATTCCAGTGTTTGGTTCACCAACTGAAAGGAATTGGAATCCTTTCATTTTTAAATTTTCCTTTGAATGGTGGAAAATAAGATTCCTTCAAGTGTGGGAGGGAATTAAAATCCTTTCAAGGGGGGAAAGTGGTCAGTTACCAAAATACCCCTGAATTAACCCTACTCTTCCTCATCATACGTACTGCTTCTCATACGCTCATCCCCTACAGCCACAATCTCCCTTCTTCTCTGGACAGCATCCTTCTCCGGCGACAGCGTCTTTCTCCGGCGGCGACAGCACCTTCCTTCTCCGGCGGCGACCTTCTCCAGCGACAGCAGCAGCGGCGGCTTCGGCGACAACACCTTCCTTCTCCGGCGGCTTCAGCGACAGAGGTGAGTTCTTTCTAGAAACGAAAAAATATGTTTATGTTCGATCTGTTCTTCCTAGATCTGTTCGATCTGTTCTTTGTTCGATCTGTTCTTCCCAGATCTGTTCGATCTGCTCTTTCTAGAAACGAAAAAATCTATTTCTGATTTCTAGAAACGAACATTGTGTTCTTCCTGATCTAGAAACGAACATTGTGTTCTATTTCTGATTTCTTGAAAAAAAATCTGTTTTTGTTATTTGAATATGTGTTCATATATTAATTATTTGAATAGAGTGACAGATATCCATGATGTTCATATATTAATTATTTGAAAAAATCTATTATTTGAACAGAAACGATCTGTTCTTTGTTTTATTTATTTTTCTGCAATCAATTTACTGTGTTTATTTCTTCCTGGTTTGTTTTCTTTTAACAGAGAGGAAAATAGGTTCAACTTATAAAGCATTTACTTTCTGTTAATTATTTGAAAGCTTAGTTTGTATTTAAAATGTTTTTGTTATTTGAATATTGTGTTTATATGTTAATTAGTTGAAAGATTATTATTTGAAAGATTGTTAACTCTATTTGGTTTCAAATGAAGCCTATTGAACAGGAAAAATGTATGGACTTAATTTAACATCACGCAATCGTAGACAGAGACAAACTTCATTGATCTTAATATGGTGGAATGTGGTTGTGCACATTGTTATGATCCTTTTGTTAATGATGTTGAAAAGGCATAGAGATAGACGACGTATTAGAAGGTTTACGTCAAATGTTGATCGATATCCAATTCTACATTGGTATGTTTATGAGAGTGACATTATGTCCATCTCTCAAATTAGGATGTCTCGAAGGTGTTTTACGAAGTTGTGTCATATGCTTGAAACATACGGAGGGTTAAAAGCAACTAGGAATATGAATATTGATGAACAAGTTGCCATCTTTCTTCATATTATTGCTCATAATGTTAAGAATCGGGTCATTGTATGTCGCTTTCATCGTTCGGGAGAAACAATTAGTAGGCAATTTGCTCGAGTTTGTAATGCGGTGATTCGATTGCATTCCCGTTTGCTTAAGAAACCGGAACCCGTTCCCGATAATTCTACCGATCCAAGATGGAAATGGTTTAAGGTACATTTAAATAGGAATATGTTATTTATAGTCTTTGTAAAATTCTTATACAACTATAATGACAATTTCTTATATCTTTGTTATAGAATTGTCTAGGAGCTTTAGATGGAACATATATAAAGTGTTTAGTCTCAAATGAAGAAAAGCCTAGATATAGAACAAGAAAGAATGATATTGCAACAAACGTTCTAGGGGTATGTTCACAAGATATGCAGTTTATATATGTGTTAACGGGATGGGAGGGCTCGGCCGCAGATGGTAGAGTTCTTCGGGATGCTCTTCTTAGACCACATGGATTAAAAGTTCCAGGACCGGGTATGTTAACATACATATTAAGTACAAGTTAATAAGTATAAATGGTTATTAATTACGATTCTTATTTAGGTTATTATTTGGTTGATGCCGGATACACAAATGGGGAGGGTTTTCTAGCCCCGTATAGAGGGCAACGATATCATTTGAATGAATGGCGTGATGGACACCAACCAACTACACCAAAGGAATTCTTCAACATGAAACATTCATCGGCAAGAAATGTGATTGAAAGATGTTTTGGTATTTTGAAAGCAAGATGGGGGATTTTAAGGGACAACTCATATTATCCTATTGAAACAAAAAATAAGATTATAATGGCATGTTGTCTCCTTCATAATTATATAAGACAAGAAATGGAGGTAGATCCACTTGATAACGAAATGGAAGTAGATGAGGGAATGGGAGATATTGGACTTGAAGACATGGATAATATTAGTTCTATTGGGACTTCAAATGAATGGACTACATTTAGAGATAGTTTAGCCGAGTCTATGTTTGCATCTAGAGGCGTAACCAATTAAAATTGTTAGCTTGTTTATCTCTTTCTATTTCTAATGTATTAAAATTGTTGGATTGATTATCTATTTCTAATGTATTGAAATTGTTGGATTGATTATATATTTCTAATGTATTGAAATTGTTGGATTGATTATATATTTCTAGTGTATTAAAATTGTTGGATTGTATATGGTTTTGCTTGTGTTATCATTACGTTGAATTATTATAGATGTTTTTATGTTAATTTTATATGATTATAGGTATGACAAGTTAAATTAGGCATTATAAGGTATGGACAAATATTGAAGAAGCAAAGCTAGTTGAGGCTTTGGTAAACATGACAAATGCGGGAGGATTTAAAGCAGATAATGGTTTCAAATCTGGATATTTACAACATCTTGAGCAAGCGATGAAAGAATCACTTCCAGACTCGGGCATTCTAGGAAAGCCACATATCGAGTCAAAAATAAAAACAATGAAGAAGGATTGGCAATGTGTTTATGATATGATCAATGGTTCAAACACTAGTGGGTTTGGCTATGATGCTGAAAAACATTGTGTTACTGCGGAGAGTCCAGTATGGGAGGCGTACCTCCAGGTAGATTGTTATAAACTTTATCTTTTTGTTGTTTATAAATAAGTGGCTACATGGAAATATTTTGTTTTTCTTTCTATAAAAATTATAATGTTTGTAAATAGGTTCATAAAGAAGCTAGCAGATGGAAACACAAAACATTTCCTTACTATGAAGACCTTTGCATTGTTTTTGGAAAAGATCGAGCACAAGGAAATAGAGCTAGAGACTTTGTTGAGATGGAGCAAGAGGTGAACGTAGAAGAAGAAATGCTAGACTTGGAGGATGATGTTCGTGATGCGGAAGACGTTAGTCGTAATACAAACTTGCAAGGTGATGGGACTTCACCAAGTGTTCATTCCAAGAAGCGAAAAAGTCGATCCGATGATGGATTCAACGATGCGGTTGACTCGATTACAGAGAGTCTGAAAGAAATATCGAAGGACATAACTCAAGGTATTAAATTTGAAATGAAAATCAATGAACAAAGTGACAATATCCCTGATGAGATATTTAAGATGAACTCGCTAACTCAAGTTGAGAAGTTTCAAGCAGTTGGCAAGATAAGGAGTGATCCAGTAAAAATACAAAATTTTTGGAAATTTGATGAAAGTGTTAGAGAGAGTTGGGTCAAATATATTTTGGAATCTTAAACATCTTCAGTTGTGATGTTAATTGGGATTATTAGAACTTTATTATGGTTGAAAGTATGTTGTCTTTTGGGATGATTTGTACTTGACATTATCAATTTGGATATTGAAGTTTATTTGGTTTTTATAATGTTTTATAATATATTGATGTGTATAATATGCTTGTTTATAAATAAGATTAAAAAAAATTAATGGATATTAAAAAAATATTATTTAAAATGATAATTTATTTATATATATAATTCATAAAAAAAATTACATGTAAAAATTACAAAACAGACAAAAACTAAACAAAAAATCAAGAAGGGTAATTCTGTCATTTGACATTATTTAAATCCAATTCTGATGATAGATTTATGAACCAAACAGGATAAGGAATTGGATTCCATTTCCTTCTCCTGCCAACCAAACATCCATTGGAATCAAATTCAAATTCCTGACAGATTCCAATTCCTTGACAGATTCCAATTCCCTCAAAAACTTTCTACGAACCAAACGCCCCCTAGAGTACCCACTTTAGAGGAAGATCTCTCGTCAACTTATTCAGAAACTGAATTGAACACTGAAACTGAAAAATCAACTCCTCAACTTTATATTCCTGCAAAAGTTCTTCAACAACAAATCATTGTTTTAGAAAAGGAATTGAAGTCGTCTCAAGAGAAAGCACTTGATCTTCAAGATGCTCTTCTTAAGAGAGAAGAAGAATTGGTAAATCAATCTTTTCAACAAACTGTGGAAGTCACTGTCTACAGAGAAAATTTTGAAATAATTTCACAACAATTGAAAGATCTTTCAAAACAACAAACACTTTCTCATTCCCTAAAAATTCCATGTATGTCATCAGATAAAGGTAAGGCTACAGCTGAATCTTCTTCTATCTTTGTCAAAGGTGAGTGCTCAAAAGTTTTCAAAAATGAGGTTCCTAAAAAGACTCAGATGAAATCCAAGTCTTTTAAGAAACCCACTCACCACCAAAAAGAAAAGTCTGTCAAGTCTAAATCTTCCATGCTTACTGACTCTAATCGTTTTGTTCCTACAGATCATATAAGGAGAGTCCCAAAAACCACCATGCAGGATTTTACAAGTTTTTTTGTGAAGAAGGCTTTAATGCCAAGTGAATTTGTTACTAGAGATAGGATGTCTGTAATCTCTAAAGACAATTTGTGTAACAAAGTGTGTGACAATGTTTGTAATGATGTACCGAATTCTACTATTCCGTTAAAGTACTCTTTCAAGGATTTGTTTAATCTATGTCCAACTAAATATAGACGACAGGTTCCTGAAATGAATGCTTTTGTGCCTTATCCTGTTAAACGTATTCGGAAAAAGAAAACTAAAAATAGTGCATCATCGGCCACAAACAAAGTTGAGATATGTCCGTTGCCAAGGCCCAAAACCAAAGCAACGGTCAAAAAGGTCTCAACAAGACAAAAACCGAAGGCAATTTCAGCGCCTAAGGTTCCAAAACCCAATAAATCCAATCTTCAATGGATTCCAAAGGGTTGTGCATCTGGACCACACACAAATGCTAGTTGGGTTTCTAAATCTGTACACGTGCCATATAAATCTGGAAATCCAAACAAAAAGGGACCCATATTGAGGTGGGTACCCAAGGTTGTGTGATCTTAATGCAGATGGTTCTTGGTTACTTCTGATCAAGACCCGTGCTTCAAAGAAATGGCTTCTAGTTACCTTAGACTAGGACCCGTTCTTTTGCTTGTCGGTTGTGCTTAAACCGACACGTTTGGCTTCTGTGCACACAGCCCAGGACCCGGTCTTAACTCATCATGTTTTCTGAACATCTCGGTTCAGAACACGGTTTGATTGTGAATTAAAAAAAAATGGATGTGTTTGAATGCATATAGATTTTCATTATATGAATTTATGTGTTTTTCAGGCTAAGTTCATTTGGTATATGGATTCGGGTTGCTCCAAGCACATGACAGGAAGAAGAGAATTGCTGACCAACGTTGTTGAACAGTATTGCGGAACTGTGAAATTCGGGAACAACCATCAGGCTCACATAAAAGGATACGGGGACTTAGTTCTAAATAATCTGGTCATCAAGGATGTTGACTACGTTGAGGGGTTATCTCATAATCTTTTTAGCATAGGACAGCTCTGCGATAAAGGACTAGAAGTAACGTTTAGGGCTAAGAACTGCAGTGTTAAGAACATGGATGGAAAAGAAATCTTAACTGGTTCCCGAAAATCTAACCTTTACACCATTGACGTAGCTAAGCTTGTAGTGAAGGATAACATTTGCCTACTATCAAAAGCCTCTTCAAAAGACTCTTGGTTGTGGCATCGAAGATTATCCCATTTGAATTTTGATAATATCAACAAGCTGGCTGCGAAGCAATTGGTCAAAGGCTTCCTGAGTTGCGCTACGAAAAGGACCATCTGTGCGGAGCATGTGAGAAAGGAAAAATGAAACGATCATCTCACAAACCAAAGCCCGAACCATCAACAAAAAGAGTTTTGGAGTTACTTCATATGGATTTATGCGGACCGATGAGAACTCAAAGCATAAATGGAAAACGATATGTGTTGGTTATCGTTGATGATTATTCTCGATATACCTGGGTCAGGTTCTTGCGTTCCAAGGACGAAACAGCTCAAGAAATTATTGATTTTATCAAGAGTGTCGAGACCCAACAGCAGCTGTCAGTACAATCAATCAGATCAGATAACGGCACGGAGTTCAAGAACTCGGTAGTGGAGGGCTTCCTTCGATCCAAAGGGATTCAACATCAATACTCTGCTGCTCGAACACCTCAACAAATGGGATCGTGGAAAGGCGTAACCGTACGCTAGTAGAAGCCGCTCGCACAATGCTCACATACTCAAAGCTACCTCCGTTCTTGTGGGCCGAAGCCGTATCAACAGCTTGCTATACACAGAATCACTCCATCATCCATAAGCGCTTTAACAAGACCCCTTACCAACTCTTTTTGAATAAAGTACCATTTATCAAGTACTTACGTGTATTTGGTTGCAGGTGCTATGTGCTGAATGACAGAGACAACCTCGGGAAATTTAACGAAAAGGCGGATGAAGCGATCTTCATTGGATACTCATCCAACTCGAAGGCGTATCGCGCATTCAATACCCGAACCAGAACAGTCAATGAAAGTGTGCACGTCACATTTGATGAGTTGGCTGAACTGGCACCCGAAGTTGATCAATCAGGACCACACATTACTCAAATGCCTGGAGACTCTTCGAATAATCCCATTTATTTTTCTACTTCTGATTTGTTTAATTTATTTGATCCTTTTTATGTTGAATTTTTCGGTCCTAACGCTAGTGTGTCTAATGTTGTTAATAATGTAGGTAATCCTTCCAGTTCAACTGCGCCGCAAAGTTTCTCCGCTCCATCTTCATCAACATATCCTCATCCATCCACATCATCCACCGACACATCCGCAGTTGAATCAACTCCAGTGATACCCTCACATATAATACCAATGATTCTTCCTTCACCTGAACACTCGGAAATTGAACCAGAACCTGTGGTACCATCATTTGAAACCATTGACCATGAATCCTCATCCATTCCCATATTAACCACAGAGGTTCCATCCCGAGCACCCCTTCCACACGAGATCAAATGGACCCGCAGTCACCCAACAGAGCAAATCATTGGTGACGTAACAACAGGAGTCCAAACTCGTAGGGCATCTGCTAATGAATGTCTCTACGCATCATTCTTGAGTATGATAGAGCCCGCTCGTGTGGATGAAGCCCTGACAGATCCGGATTGGATAGTTGCAATGCAAGAGGAACTCAACCAGTTTGAACAGCTAAGAGTATGGCGGTTAGTTCCCAAGCCAAAAGACCGTACAGTCATCGGAACAAAGTGGATCTTTAAGAACAAACGAGATGAAAACGGCATTGTGATAAGGAACAAAGCAAGACTTGTTGCCAAAGGCTACCGACAACAAGAAGGGATAGATTATGACGAGACCTTCGCTCCAGTTGCACGGATCGAAGCAATCAGAATCTTCTTGGCGTACGCGGCACACAAAGACTTCAAAGTGTACCAAATGGACGTCAAGACTGCCTTTCTAAACGGTGAACTTAACGAGGAAGTGTATGTTGAACAACCACAAGGCTTTGTTGATGCACATAAACCTGACCATGTTTATGTGCTAGATAAGGCCCTCTATGGTTTAAAACAAGCACCTCGAGCATGGTATGATAGTCTTTCGAATTTCCTTATTTCTGCCGGTTTCTATAAAGGTGTGGTGGACACAACTCTGTTCACTAAAAGGGAAGGCCCACATATAATGCTAGTACAGATTTATGTTGACGATATTATATTTGGATCTACTGACAGTAATTTTTGTAAGGATTTTTCAGCCCTAATGGAGTCTCGGTTTGAGATGAGTATGATGGGGGAAATGAACTTTTTCCTCGGATTACAAGTCAAACAACTTGAGGATGGGATTTTTGTGAACCAGTCGAAATATACTCTTGACATTCTCAAGAAGTATAAGTTAGACTCTTGCACGAGTATCGCAACTCCCATGGCCTCCAACTGTAAGTTAGACACCGATCCTTCCGGGAAAAGTGTCGATAATACAACTTACAGAGGGATGATAGGATCCTTACTGTACTTGACTGCCAGTAGGCCGGATATAGTGTTTTCAACGTGTCTTTGTGCTAGATTTCAGGCCGACCCAAAAGAATCACACCTAACTGCGGTAAAACGCATTTTTCGTTATCTTAAGGGTACACCCGAACTTGGTCTATGGTATCCAAAGGGAACCGATTTTGATCTTACCGCGTTTTCAGATGCTGATTTTGCAGGTTGTAGAATGGACAGAAAAAGCACATCGGGAGGAATACAGTTTTTAGGCGATAGACCGGTGAGTTGGTCTTCCAAAAAGCAGAATTGTGTATCCACATCCACAGCTGAGGCTGAGTATGTAGCAGCTGCAAGCTGTTGCTCACAAGTGCTGTGGATGAGAACACAATTACGCGATTATGGGTTTTCACTCACCAATATCCCTATTTACTGTGATTCTCGAAGTGCAATTGCCATCTCCTGCAATCCCGTTCAGCACTCTCGAACAAAACACATAGATAGCAGGTATCATTTTATTAAAGATCACGTTGAAAAGGGAACCATTGAGTTGTATTTTGTTGGCACGGAATACCAACTAGCGGATATATTTACTAAAGCGTTAGACGAACCTCGTTTTCGGTTTTTAGTATCTCATATCGGCATGTTGAATCCACCTTCCAATTAAATATCATATATTGTCTTAAATAATTCTATTTCAATCTATCATGATTGAAATTCATTTATTTTAGAAAATAACTGTTATTTAAATTTAAGGATTATGTCACAAAATTGAAACTCATTATTTCCTTATCTGCGCATATTTTTAATAATTAATGATCCTGATAAATTGCTGTGTGAATTGTTCATCATGGAGTGGGATGCAAACAATATCCAGGTTTGTCTGTATTTGTAAGATTTAATAAGGGTTGTCGCGTGTAAAATCTGAAAAAGGAAAAGGAAAAAGGACCGGTATTTATTTGAGGGGGAGTAGAGTTAGGATGTTTAAAATTTATAATTCTGTGTTTCTTTTTATTTTATAGTTAAATTTTTTAATTTTAGGATAGTCTTAATTTTTAATTTAATTTTAAGTGTTAATTTAAGAGGTCAGAAAATCACAAAAAGATTTTAACTTTCAAATTTATCAAAAAGCCAAAAAGATTTTACTTTACTTCATTTCATTTTATTTTTAATTTTCAAAATTAACGAAAATACCAAAAATATTTTTCTTTGGACCAAAATTTCTTTTTGTGTTTTAATTAATTTTCTTAAAAGCCCAAAGCATTTCTTTTGTTGTTACTTGTGTTTGTTGAGTCCAAAAAACCGGCGGCCCATTTAAATGATCCGCGCGGATCCCTCTGACCCGACCCATGACCCGCGCGAATATATATGGGTGGTCAAACGGTCCACTTTCTTCATCTTCAAGAAATATCTCCTCTCCTTTCTCTTTCTCTCTATCGTCGATAGCCACCGCCCACTTCCACCATAACCACCGATTTGAAGCTTTTGGACTTCCATTTTCTTCGATTTTTCTTGCATTATTCATCATCTGCATCACCAGGTAACACTACTTTACATTTATTTCAGTCTTTAACTTAGTATATTACTTGTTTGATTTTCAATTTTTTTTTGTTTTTCAATTCGGTTTTTACTCTTTTTAGGTAGTTTAATGTGTTATTTTTTCTTAGTTGTAGTTAGATAAAATGTTCCTTAGGTTGTTTTAGTTTAGGATCTGTAATTTCATGCATTTTCAGTAAGATTCCAACTGTTCACGTTTATATTTTGCATGAACATTAACTGCACTCATGCAGTTTCGGATGTCCGAATTCGGACCACCACCCGAATTCGGATGTCCGACTTAGAATTGTTTCAAAAATTTTCAAAGTACAAAACTCATTTCGGACCACTGTTGATCCGAATTCGGTTCACTATTGATCCGAATTCGGACCATCACATCAGGGTCAAAATTTTCAAAAATTGAACAATTGTCTAAGTCTGTTCACCACTATGCATCCGAATTCGGACCATGTTCACATCACATCCGAATTCGGACCACATTCAATCATTTCATGAATTACACTTCGGCCCGTCATCCGAATTCGGTCCCCATTTATCACCTCATCCGAATTCGGTCCCACTCACATCATTCATGCATTATTCCATTTCGGACTGATCCGAATTCGATGACACTGTTCATCCGAATTCGGACCATCCGAAATCCAACACTTAGGATTTTTTTTGAAAATTTTCATTTTTCATGTTTTCCATTTCTGCATTTTCATATAAATTAAAAAATCACAAAAATAGTTCCATCCAAGTGCACCATTGATTAGAGTTAGGATGTGTTTGAGTGAAACGGTCTTATCTAACATCGGTCTCTTAACGATTGACTTTGGACTTTATTAGTGGAATTTTTTTCTGCTAATAAAGACCCGATGTTAAACAGATCAGACAATTTCTATTTCACACTCATCTAGACTTCACTTCAATGCATTATCGTATCAAGTCTTATGATTTAAATTTTGTTGCACTTTGCAGGATAATGGATCCAGCAATCGTTCTTACCGTTCCTCATCCTCCTATCCCTAATAATAATGCTCAGCTACCCGAGGAAGCCATTCTGCCAAGCGCCGAGTTTGTCGAGTTTATCCCCCATAACTGGCAACTCGACGTCTCCATCCTCCCAAAAGAATCCCAAACCCTTGCATTTGACATCCTCACCCGCCATCCCATATACTATGCCCTTTCAACTGCCATAGCCGTTCCCCAGATTTACCTCCAACAATTCTGGAACAGGCTCCAATTCATAACCGACCCCGAACCTCACTTCACCTCCACCATTGACTGCGTTCCAGTCAAAATCACCACCTCAGCCATCCGTCACATCCTTCGTCTTCCCATACAAGACTATCTTCCCTCCATTGACTCATTCGATCCAAACCCATCCGTATCAGAAGCCCTCTCTGAAATTCAAACCCTAGGGTATGACGGCCCTCTTACCAAACCATCCTACTTTCGCACCAAAAACCTTCAGTCCCACTGGAGGATTCTCTTCGATGTGCTAAACAAGTGCCTAACAGCCAAGCATTCCGGTCACGACTCAGCGTCGGCCCAGGTGTTAGCCATGTTCACCGGATTTGCCTTCGACCGACACGTGAACTATGCGGCTTTCTTTTTTGAAGAATTAAGAAGAGTCCACGTAGAAAGAAGCACCAAGAAAGGCCGCAAGTATGTCCCCTATCAAAGGTTCCTTCAACTCATTATTCAATGCGCAATGGATCAGGACGAAGACATACATGAGCGCCCGGAGGCTGATGTCTACCCCACCGTGGCTATCCAAAAATTGACTTTGCCAAAGGGGGCCCCGACGGTACAGGTGATGAAAATTCCGTTATCTACTCTAACAAGGTCCAGGGGTACAGAGCGGGTAAGGGAATATATACGAGAGAATTATCCGGATGAGTCTCAGTCTGAATCGACTGAGACTAACCAGTCCGAAGGTGAGCAACAAGAGAGTGAGAACGAGGGAGAAAGGATGGATGTACTACAATCTATGGGTTTTGGTGAGAGGGAGGCTGAGATAGTGAGGGAGGGTGCTGTAGGTGAGACGGCAGAGACGGCGGATTCTGAAAGAACCGTCTCTGTCGTAAGAGCGAGGGATATGCAATCTGAGGGTGAACCAAGCCCAATTAGCCGGACTCCCATTTAAAAGACCGTTAGTCCAGCGGTCGCAACAACCCCAACCATCCACTTGGTTTCCCCTCAAAGGGAAACCACTTCATTCCACGGGGATCTTCCACACACTCTATCGCCCTCTCATTCGGAGAGTGGCGGTGTTGAAAGAGGTCACACTCCTCCCCACGTGACCGACCTTCCTTCGCCCACGATTCCATCCCTACATATACACACCGTGCACGATGCCTTTGTGGCATCCCCAAGAGCTGCCTCCGTGGCAGCTCCACAAACTTCCGGATCTGAGCATCCCGTAGTGGAGCCAGAGATGACGGAAGGAAGACCGGGAGTGGCTCAATCAACGCCGTCCACTTCCGGCCATCTCCCCATAAATTTGGAGATGTTAACGGCAGCATTACGTGCTGCCGGAGTTATCACCCGGGCTGACCT